>JAHKKF010443747.1:0-17556 GCA_019740295.1 Labeo calbasu | reverse complement strand
AACTTAATGTTTCATTAATGTGCATTGCTAAGAACTTCATTTGGACAATTTTTTCAAAAGACGATTTTCTCAATATTCCCTCAGATTTCAGATTTTTAAATAGTTACATCTCGGCCAAATATTGTCTTATCCTAATCAATGCTATAAACCTCTATTGACTGCTTTTGTGGTCCAGGGTCACATATGTAAACACAGCATTTCAAAAATGGTGGAATAAAAAAAAAAAAAACATTTGTCTTAATGCATTGATTAATCAACTGGGGAAGTATGGTGATATCTATTTGTTAAAATTGTATTCTGTTCACCTCTGATATGTTGCCTTAATTACAACAAAGACTAAACAGCAGACAGAATGCAGCTCCTGTCAAAAAGAGGTAAAGGCACATGATTGAAGGTGCGCAGTGATATTTGTGTCTGAAATCACTGCTAATATAACGGTGATGCTGCAGGCTTCCCAGTAAAAAGTGATGCATTAATAATGTACAAACCACCCACACATGTGGATCTTTATGTGTAATTCAAGTTTATGTACTTTGATTTCAAAAGCAATACGGGTTTCATATCTACACGTTTGTGGGTGCGGGCATTAAATGAAGTGCTTTTTTAATGGCCGGTGGGGTCGTGACTTCGTCGTAAATGTTCTCCCCTGAGAATAAGGTGCTCTAATCACCTTAAATTCACAGATGTCTTCCATATCCATCAAATATACTTTGGCACGGCACGATACGTGCGTAATGCAAATGTCCTAAGAATGATGTATTGTTATTTTCAGTGTCATGTAGAGTTTCATCAGAGAGGGGATGTTGATTGACAGCGAAACTCACACAAACTCCACCAACAAACCATCAGGCGAGGAGGAGGAGGAGACCACAGCCCATAAACTGACAGGGATAAATTCTCAAATATAAGCTTGTGAATACAGGCAGATTAAAACTTGTCGTTTTTTATGGTTATTTTGTTTATAAAAGGCTGCCAGAGTCATAAAAAGCCTTTTTGCGCAGGTTTCGGCTTTTGTCTACTTTCAGAATTGCTGGCTTTGATTTAGCGAGCGTGAAATATATCACGGGGAGATGGCCGAGCTCGTCTTTGTTATAGAAGATGTTTCCAGCAATGAATTTTATTGGGCTGCATAAAAACAAGCTAAAAACTGATTACATTTTTTACTAGTGCTTAAGATGGATCACAATGGCAGCTGTTTTGCACCAAGAATAAAAACTAAGATTTCAGAAACATTTCGACAGGAGTAAGTGGACATGAGAAACAACCTGTCAAAGCTGATTTTTATAAAGTAAATCCCATTTGAAGAGAAGAGCTTCATAAACTCTTGACATTATCAAAAATTAACAAACATTAGTATATATGTCGGTGACTTAAACAGCCACAATGCAAACCTCAGAATGATAAACGAATGATAATGATGAGAATGATAATAGACAGATATTCAATAAATGTTTTACATTTGGGGTTTAAAATACAAAGTAATAGTAAAATTCAGTAATATTATTGATTTACTGGTTTGATTTGATATTATTGATTTGGGGTGCCCCAAATACGTCAGTTATGACGTAACGTTGTAGAGTACGACTGAAGGGGAACTCAATGAATCAAACATGACGTTTTTAAGTAGTAATAGTAGTAAAGTAGTGTTTTCTTTTAAAATAGTATAATCTGGATTCCATTCTCCATGAATAAAAAAAATCCTGTCTTTCCTTCTTATTTAATATCCTGCGTAACTCAGAAAATGTCACATTATAGACGTAACATGGGTTGTGTACAGTGTTTCATGTTTAGGCATCGCTGCCCGACGCTTTGTTTTGTCAAAGAAGGCCTTGATCGACAGGTGGCATTCATGCACAAATCAATGCGCTTTGCATATGAATCACTTCGCCGTTAACCCAATCCTGAGCCCGCATCACTGAAGTCTTTCACATTCTGTGTAGGCTGAAGTGTCTCTTTTTGGAAATGATGCCTAATGCGACACGTTTGACTGTATGTATGGAGCGTGTCTACGCTGACCTGATCTCCGGCGGCTCCCGTTCATCCCGCCACCTCCATTCCGAGGCCCTTATTGATCCCTCTTCACATTGTCAGGGCCCCGCGGTCCCGATCGCAATCTGTTAATTAATGTATCCTCCAGCACGCCCGGCCGCTGTTCGCCCACCTGATAAAGGAAATTAAACACTCAGCTTCCCCTTTTTGCCGCTTTCTTATTTTCCTCAGGCTCTTTCTGTCTGTCGGCCCACAAACACTCCAAAGTGTCAGCCGGCGGCAGATAGACATCGCCCGCTCATCTCTGCCTCAATGCCGGCATTCATATGAAAGTTTGGGGTCAGGTGTGGCGGGGTGAGTCGATCAATACTGTAATCTATCGGCTCTTTAATGGCGAGCGGGGCAGATAGCGCTGCTTTAGTCCACTTGTAAAGCAATCATTTTAATCATCGCAGCGCTGGGAGCTCGACGCGTGTGATGTGCAAACGGGGTCGTGGAGATGCGCTGCACACATTATTGACAGCCGTCAGAGGAAACACATAATGATAATGCCCTTATCCTGTTTTTACTCTAGTATTTTTGTATTAAACACGGTATTGTGTGTGTACTGTATGTTGTCTTTATTCAGTAAACCGAGTACAGAACGTTTGATGAATAAAGAACGCCTCGTGTCTCGCTCAGGTTTCTCCAGCCTGTCTCTCGGAGATCAGATGAGTCTACTGCAGAGCGCATGGATGGAGATCCTGATCCTCAGCATCGTGTTCCGCTCGCTGCCCTACGAGGACGAGCTGGTGTACGCGGAGGACTACGTGATGGACGAGGAGCACTCGCGGCTCACGGGCCTGCTGGACCTCTACGTGTCCATCCTACAGCTCGTGCGCAAGTACAAGAAACTCAAGGTGGAGAAAGAGGAGTTTGTCACGCTGAAGGCCATCGCACTCGCCAACTCAGGTATCAGCAGCTTTATACTGATAAATGTATTAGTTGTTGTTGTTGTTGTTGTTTTAACTGCATTTATACATACACTGCCATTCAATTTTTTGGGCCAGTAAGAGTGTTGTTGTTTTTTTGTTCGTTTTTTCAAAGGAATTATTACTTTTATTCATCAGGGACACATTAAACTGATCAAAAGTGATATCAAACACATTTATAATGTTACAAAAGATTTCTGTTTTAAACAAATGCTGTTCTTTTGAACTTTTTATTCATCTGTGAAAAAAAAATAAAATGTCTGACAGTTTCCACAAAAATATTGGGCAGCACAACTGTTTTCAACACTGATAATAATCATATATTTTTGTTAAACAGTAAATCAGCATATTAGAATGATTTCTGAAGAATCATGTGACCCTGAAGACTGGAGTAATGAGGCTGAAAATTCAGATTTGGTCACAAAAATTAATTACATTTTAACAGATATTTGCATAGAAAACAGCTGTTTTAAATTGTAAAACTATTTCACAATTTTACTATTTTTACGATAACACTTTACAATAAGGTTCATTAGTTAACATCAGTTAACTACATTAGTTAACGAACTAAGGATGAACAATATATCTACAGCATTTATTCATCTTAATGTTATTTTTCAGCATTTACTAATGCATTGTTAAAGTCACAAGTTGTATTTGTTAACATTAGTTAATGCACTGTGATCTAACACGAACAAACAATGAACGACTGTATTTGTATTAACTAACATTAACAAAGATTAATAAATGCTGTAATAAATGTATTGTTCATTGTTCGTTCATGTTAGTTAATACATTAATGTTAACAAATAACACCTTATTATAAAATGTTACCATTTTTACTGTATTTTTATCAAGTAAATGCAGTCCTGGTAAGCAGAAGAGACTTTGAATATAGATTTGTTTTTTCTTTAATAAATTAACCTAACCAACTGTCACATTCGTCGCATTTTGAGATAAATCTATTATTTTATTATTTTACTTTGATCAGTGTTTTAGCATCTTATTCCGCTTGTTCCTCTCATACACATTTCACTGTTAGGCATGAATTGCACAGAAAATCAATTAACCTATATATTAAATCTCAAAAATATGTGATAAATATTAATATCAAAAGTATTAAATACATGGTCAAGGGCAATCACAGTGTTATCAGTTTTCACATTTACAGTCCAGCTCCATACAGCAGATCTAACAGAGGAATTGCAATTAATCTCAATTTACAGTGGCTGTTTTTATTAACATCAAATTTTACTTAAAGCTGTAATGTTTTATTTGTATTTTTTATTCTACTCCGTTTGATGGCCACATTGCATCAATTCAAAATCTGAAACACTTCAGAAAGCAGCTGCGTGCAAAGACTGACCCGCCTAACTTCTTGTACAGTATACACACTTTCTGACTGTATGCTCTATTACATTACTTTTACATTTAGTCATTTAGCAGACGCTTTTATCCAAAGCGACTTACAAAAGAGGACAATGGAAGCAATCAAAATCAACAAAAGAGCAATGATATCTAAGTGCTATGACTAAGTCTCAGTTAGCCTAATGCAGTACACGTAGGAAGGTTGTTTTTTTTTAATTATGTAATAAATAAAGAAAACAGACAGAATCGAAACAAAATAGAGCAAGCTAGTGTTAGAGGCTTTTTTATATAGATAAATACAAAAACAATAGATAGACAGAATAAAAAAAGAATAGAGAAGCTTTTTTTAAAGAAAACAAGCAGTTAGTAAATGAATAGAGTGCAGGTCTAAAAAGGTCAAGTTTTTTTTTTTTTTTAAGAATAGAATTAGAATAGAGAGTTAGAGGGTGTTTTTAAACGATTTTTGAAGATGGCTAAGAACTATATATATTCAATGTAGGACTACTATATCTGAGCACACTCACACATGTTTGCGGTGACATGAGTCCTGTAGATGGATACAGCTCATGTAAAGATGAAGGGAGCGGAAACAAGAGCGTGAGAGACCGTTGAGCTTTTAATTGAACGCCTTCCGCGCTCCCCGCTTCTCTCTCTATCTCCATAACGGTAGCCACGGGGCCCGGAGCCGCCGCCACAGATAAATTTAGCATTTCATTAGGAACACCAGGGCTGTCAATAAAATGTGTTAAGTCGAATGGAATGAGTATCAGCGAGCGATGGCCCTCGTCTGTTCGGGGGAGAAGACACAGGGCCGTATCGACAGCTGGCTTTTCAGAAGGCAGGCCCCGTCCCCGCCTGATCAATGCGGCCTGCGCTCCGCCTCGTTTTATTCTGCCGTCTCGTCCGCTGTCTCTCTTTGTCTGGCTGAAAAATGAAAATGCTGATGGTGGCCTTTGGCGCGCGCCGGATGACAGGCGTGCTGCGGAGAGGTGCGACGGGAGGGAGAGAGAGAGAGACGCGCTCTGTCCGATGGCTCTCGCGGGACTGCCGCTGTCTGACAGCTGTGAAAATTCATAGCCATTGATTTTGTAATTAGCAGTTTATCAATCGTATCGACAGGCTCTTTCTGATGGATTGCAAGGAAATTGTTTCTTCAGACGTATTTTTTTAACCTCCACCTCAGACACACACACACACACAAGACTCCAGGTCTTCGGTCTGTCTCTCTGCTGCACACTGCAAAACGTGATTCTTCCTTAGTTTTTTTTGTTTTGTTTTCCAGTACAAATATCTAAATTGTCTTAAATTAAGATACTTTCACTTGAGAAGCAAAATGACAGTATGTTAAGTCTTATTAACGGAAAAAATTATCAAAATTAAGTGAGTTTACACTCAAAACAAGAAAAAATATCTGCCAAGAGAGTCCGAAAAAATATTCTTGTTCTCTTTTTTGAAAAAACTCTAAATAAGTCTTCTTCTTTTCTTTTTTTTTTTCAGCGTAATGTGCATTATTGATTATTGACAGTAAATAAAATGCATCCTCTAAACAGTAGTATGGATCATATAAAACACTGACAAATGAATACTTTTTAAAATCAATATTTATATACACTATTTTTCAAAAGTTTGGGATCAAGATTTTCAAAATGTTTTTGAAAGAATTTTTTTCTCCTCACCAAGACTGCATTTATTTGATTAAAAAAAAATAATAATAAAAAAAAAAAATAGTAATATTGTGAAATATTATTACAATTTAAAACAGCTGTTTTCTATGTGAATATCTGTTAAACAGTAATTGTTTGCTGTGATCAAAGCTGAATTTTCAGCATCATTACTCCAGTCTTCAGTGTCACATGATCCATCAGAAATCATTCTAATATGCTGATTTGCTGCCCAATATTTTTTTCTGGAAACCGTGATACATGTTATTTTTCAGGATTCACAGATGAATAGAAAGTTCAAAAGAACAGCATTTATTTGATATAGAAATCTGTTGTGACATTGTAAATGTCTTTACTGTCAACATAATTCTGGTGACCTCAAAACTATTGAAAAGTAGTCTATCATTGTATTGTATTGTATTGTATTGCATCATTTAATTTTATTGTGGTTAAGGTGATTTTTTATTTTTTAATAATTAAAAAAAAAGCTATATGATTAATAATTACAAAGAAACAGCACAAACAATTACAAGTAATTATAAAGAAATGGCATATTATCTGTGCGGGTGATTGTTGAATTGTCAGTACGTGTACTCAGCATGTGCGATGTTTGTTGTTCTGGTGGCAGACTCCATGCACATAGAGGACGTGGAGTCGGTTCAGAAGCTCCAGGACGCCCTTCACGAAGCGCTGCAGGACTACGAGAGCTGTCAGCATGCAGAAGACCCTCGACGGGCGGGAAAGCTGCTCATGACGCTGCCGCTGCTCCGGCAGACGGCCACCAAGGCCATCCAGCACTTCTACAGCATCAAGATGCAGGGCAAGGTGCCCATGCACAAACTCTTCCTGGAAATGCTGGAGGCCAAGGTCTGATTGGCCGCTCGTCGCGTGACATCATCGAGGCCACGGCGAGCGGGGCGTGGCAGAGACTGCGGAGGACGGACGCTCCTCCGACGGACGCGCGGGCTGCGGGACGCTCGTCTCTCGTCTGCCCGAGGCGTTTTTAAAGACCTGAGAAAGAGAAAAAAAAAATTAAATAACTTGGTTTAAAGCATAAATATAAATGGAAAAATAATTTAAAAATCTATAACAAATACTATGTACTTGTACAGTAATGCTTTTTGTTCTCGATCTGTGCTTATATATGATGGAAGAAACTGTAAGTCATTTTCAGAGTGAGTAGTCATTTTTCGTTCCGCTAACCCTCCGTACGTGTCGCCGACAACCTCGGCGCGGACGACGCCAGGACACCTTGAGGACTTGTAAATATTCATGGCGGCGAGCCGCAGGATTTGGCCGAGGCTGGACGTGGAAGCTGCTGCCGGTTCTTCCCTAAATGTGAACTTGCTGACGTCCTTGAAAATACCTCTTCTTGAATCCCGGCTGGGCGGACGGCGTTCGTGACACGCTCATCCGGGATCTCAGTCATCTTACTCCAGTAACTCAGCAATAAATCGAGCCGACGGCGAGAGGACGAGGAGCGCCCACCTCTTGTGTTGCACTGTACTGCTTTTTTAAACTACTTGTTATTGTTGTCGTTGATGTTTTGGCCTAAATGTAGTTGGTGGGTGGAGGGGACGAGCTGTCAAAGGATTTACGACGTGTGGCAGACGTCCAGGACGCTCCGTGTTCAAACAATCAGATGCCCATATGTCAAACGGCCTATTTTGGGCTTGTTAAGCCACCGGCGGAGGAAACGAGGTGCCCGTCATCATCTGCTCGGACCCTGCCAGGACTTTTATAGCCATGTATCCGAATGAAGGTGGGCGGCAGGTGCGGGTCTTTATCACCAGCTTTATTTTTAGCTCTTGGAAGACGACAGCAGATTGAACAGGAGGGGTGTTTGACCTCATGTTGACACAATAGCGTCGCTGCGAAAACGGCCTTCGAACTCGCCGTCCCTATAAACGGCTTATTACCCCTAGATCCGCTTGACAGCGGAGCGCCGTACGCCCGTTAGTCCGAGATATCAATTAGGATTATCCCGCGCCCGACACGCATTAGCTCTGAAAACGGCAGCGGTGTCACCGAGTGGACCGGGACGTCGGCGTTCGCTACTGATGTCATTTACTTGAAGTGAACTGTGGCGCTGTCGGGATTCGATGCTGTGACTGAAGGACCCCGAGGGTTGGATTGTGTCCTGGGGTGCGTTTCCCAAAAGCAACTGTGGCCGTTGCCAACATAGTTTAGCGAAACATTGTGTGGTTGGAAGCGTCTTCTTGAAATGATGTGGACTTGAATAGATCATGCTCAATTTGCACATTAAGCAAGATAACACACATTCTATAGCCTTTATTGCATTTAAATCAATCGAGTGCTGCAGCTGTGATGTCAAAGACTAGGTTTTTATAGTGGGGTTTTTCCAATTAGTGAATAAAATAAGGTCTGTGGTAAACATAAACTGACAATACTTGGACTTTTTGTTGTGTAACGTAAACTGCACACACATACCCTCAAATGTTCTCAAGTAGTTACTTATTATAAGCACTTTTTAAATAAATATAACTGCTTCAACATTTGCATTTTTAGTCTGTGTGGGTGTAATTTACATCGTAGGCTAAAACATCCAAGTATTGTCAATTTATATTTACCCACAAACCTTGTTTTACTCATAAATTGAAAAAATCCATAAGAAAATCTGGAGGGAACCGGTGGAGAATTAGTCTCTGGGTTTTTACGTCACAGCTGTAGCGCTCCATACATATTTCAGTCAGTCTATTTTGGTAAGTCAACAGTCAGCACCATTTTTGAAGAGTGTGCGTATGCGTAAAAGTATAAGCGAGCCCCAGAGTGTGACATAAGAGCAACCTACGATGAACAAACATCAAATAACAAATCGAACCATTCAGTTTAAAGCAACTGCATACCGCATATTAATGTGACTTTAAAAAACGAATGGTGTTCTGTTGTTCGTGTAAATGAACTATAATAATCTGACAATAAAGGTGCGGTCACAAATAAAGAAATTAGCAAAATGTGTAAAGCACTTTCAAACCAAGCAGCTTTGTGTTGCACAGCAAATTTGTGTGAGCAACTTGAACGAGTGCAAAATCGATGCGGTCGTGCAAAACTCTCAATCAGTGTTCATTTCGCATTTTTTCACAGACAAAAACGAGACGATAACAACTGACGAAAATCTACAGACATTTCGGATGTGTATCAGTACATTGCACCTGTGCATTCGGTTTTAAAGGGACAGCAGCCTAATTTAGTTGCTGTTGTCTGTGCCATTGATGTTAATCAAGCAACAAAAGAAAGGCAGAAAATTACTCACTGCTCTTGACTGAATCACTTTAGTAGCCCTAATAAAGATTAATCTAAATGTATTTATATAAATAGATATGTCTGCTTGAAAGAATGAAGAATGTCAAAAAAACAAATTGTTATAAATAATTCAAAATGAGCCTATATAACCACTGGTATTTAATTGAAAAGAAGACCATGTTCTTGTTTCTTTTGAGAGGTGGTTTAATTAAACTGAACTGTCACAGCAGTTAAATCTGTGTCTGTCATGATAAGATCTTAATATCAAACCTATACAACGAGTTTGGTAGTTTTAGAGAAATGCTTAATAAATGCATTACATTGTAAATGAACCCATTAGATTTTATCGGACTAAATCCACTGTAGATGTAGTTGACTAAAATCGTATGCTATTTAGTCGACTAAAACTAAAACTATTCAGATGACTAAAATATGACTAAACCTAAATGGCATTTTAGTCAAAAGGCTGTGACTAAGAGTAAATCAAAATTTGCTGTCAAAATTAAGACTGCTCTCGATAACCTAGATTCCTGTTGGATGGACTGGATTTCGCCTGCAAATTTTCGCTGAGCGTCATTAAATGTGACCACACCTTATTTGTGATCTTGCAGCTGCATGTGACGTCATTAATGACAGGCCCATATTGTTATGAATGTGAGACGTGCAACAGTGTTACTACCGTTTCGGGAAACAATTGTGACTAGTCAGTTGCATTGTAATACGGTGAAACTGGAAACATACTGGAAACGCACCCCAGGTCAGATCTCTCTCTGCATTGCCAAGGTCTCTCATTTGCTTCCTAATGGCGAGACTCTTCCCAGAAAACTTGAACCCGCCACAGTCTCGACCCGACCAGACAAGACAGCGAGAGACAAGATAATACAGGGATTCATTTTATATGCAGCGCAACTGTGTGGATTCACATTAGGGATCAATTCTGACCGAAACCATGCCAAAGCAGAACTCATCTGAACGACACGAAGGCTTCAAACTACAGCACGCAAACATTCATAACATAACGCAACAGCTCCACGATGTTTTATGAAGATGTGTTAGTCCTGCACTTGAGATGGACGTACGGTAAAGAACATATATGCAACATTCACGTAGCTACCTCATCATTCATCCATGTCTGGACATCCTGTAAATACTCCTCCGTTTCGTAGTGCCCTTTATTTAGCCTGTTGTCAAGAAGCGGTTCAGTGGACGGTAACACAACATCTGGTACTGCTAGATAACTAGGTTAGCTTCATGTAAACCACACTAACCACCAAAGCACACTACATTCTTACCACGTCCTGTTCGGTGCACAGATTTAGGTGCTTTTTTTCTACTTTTTTGACAATGGGACACTTGGTCACATTCATCATCTACCCAAAAACATGTAACTGAGTGGCGTGAATGTTGATTCGTGCCTCTCCGTTCACTGAAGAATCGCTGTTTAGGGAGGAAAAGATGCATATCTGTAAATGTTGTCATTTATTTATTTGCTTCTAACGCAGCATGTCAGGCTCAGAATTGGTCCCTCAATGTTCACAATGACGAAGGCTTTTGTGTTTCTCCTCAAGATATTCATTGTGTATATTATATCACTTTGGCCACGCTGTACTGTACAATAATATTGTTCATTTAACAAACACCTGTGTCACTTTCTTTTTTATGTCAAAAATGAAAAAGTAACAAAGACGTACTCTCAAAGCGCTGTTAGACTTCTCTTCATTTCCTCTCACAAACATACTGACAGTCAATAGCTTGTGCATATATAACACACATTCATAATGTGAAATGTTAAAAATGACAAGACATTTGTCATTAATTATGGAGGTCATTTCAGGTAAGATCTCATATCGATATTAGGTACGACTTTACTTTAAGACCTATTCTCACTATTAACTACCATGCATATTACTAGCATATTGTCTGTATTCATAAAGCACATATTAATGCCTTATTTTGCATGTCCGTATTTTAAAACCCCTAATCTGACCCAATATATAAACTTAACAACTACCTTACTACACACACACATATGACTTTAATAAATTAATAATTTAGATTGCTTTGACCCAAAGTGATTTACATTGCATTCAAAGTACACATTTTATGAGTTCATGTATTCCTGGGGAAACTAACTTATGATTGACTGCTCTACTGTTTGATCTCCGGGAATCCTATAAATAATGACTTTAATCAATGTAATGAATATTTACACTGATAATGACACATAAATCTGCGCATGAGTCTGTAGATGTGAGCTGAAGCCATGTGTGTTACTGTCCGCTCTGTGGTCAGTGGAGCCGGATGACGATGACCTTTACCTGCTCTGCTGAAGTTTCTCAGACGGAGCGTGGCTCGGTAATGTAGTAACGTGTAAGTGCAGTAGGACATCCTCAGAGACGCCGGACGGCCCGCAGAGCCCCAGAGACAGCAGAGCAAACAGCCCAGAACTGACATGTGCTGTGCAGCAAAAACACACCGCAGACCTGCTGCAGATAAAAACCTGCTAATCTGCTCTAGTGTGTCAGAAACAGCCACTGTTTTGTTGTTTTCTGCACTCCGCCTTCAAGTCTACTGTAGAGTGATTACCGTATATGGTATTAATGGACATATGCTATTACTCCATTTAAAGTATACGGCATACTATGTGATATTGCAAATATGTAATATACCATATAATATACATATCAGTTCAGTTTAACTCAGGATCCATTATCAGACATACAACATCAAAAGACACAGACTAAATACAATAAAAAGCAAAAATATGTATTTATATGCAGTATGCAATATATGTTATGTTATTATATTTATGTTTTTGGTATATCTCAGATGTAAATAGTGTTACTATACACTGTGAAACAAAAAGCATCTGCCGTTTTTTTCCAAACACAAATAGTCAGTCACTGCTGTTTAAAGAAGGGTTCCTGAAATAAAGATCAAGTTTATTTTCTTCAAGATTTTAGAGAAATTATAGTGCTTGCGTACCCAAATAATTCACAGGTAAATTGGATAAAAGTCTAATATAAAAAAAAATCCTGCGCACTACTCAAACTCACATCATTATAACATTTCAGTCAATCAACTTTCCTCAGGTTTACATAACTCACTAAACGAAAAAGAAAGTCAAATACTGTTTAACACAAATACAAATATTTAAAATGAAACACAAACATAATTCTACATCCAAATGAACAATAATATAAAACCACCAACAATTAAAATTAATTTTTCAGCCTTTCCAGACAGAAATACTGTGATATTTGCTTCTTTGAGACTCACAAGTCTGTGTGATTTCGCATGAATGTTTAAATCTTTCCAGTGAAGATCTAAACTATAAACCTGGAAAGACATCCACCAACTACACGATTTTCACAATAATTATATTTTAAAGCAATAAGGGCGAAGCGGAGTGCCTAAAACCCCCTTAGCTGTTATAAATTCACCGTAAACCACAGCTTTACCGGGCTTATTGCTTTTATAAAACGGTTATTCCATATACGTAGTAAGGTTTCACAAAATAAAACAGAGCAAATAAAGTGTAATGATATTAATAAAAACACTTTTCTTCCGCCGAACAATGTAGTTCCTCAGAAACAGTTGTGGTTGCAATAAAGTGGTTGCCACGCAACGCACAGATGTAAACAAATAAATCCTAATCTAATCATGACATACTGTACATCGTTGGAAAGGTCTAAGACTCCTAAATAGATATTTTACCTAATTTTTGTGTTACAAATCATGTAGGAAAAGTAATAGATTAATATATGTCAAGAGTGCAACTTAAAAAATCTACATCATGATTTCTGACCTTTGTCACGTTGCCTTTTTCCTTATTACAATTTAGAAATCATAAGAAATTATATATTAGTTCAAAACTTAAAAAACTCAAAATTCATCCTTTGAAAGGCATTTTAAAATCAGACATTGCATTACCAGGGGAAATAAATGTACATCAGAATCATATTACAAAATGTTTTCATTCATGAATTATAAAAATTTAAGTCTGGATAGTGCATTTTTATGTCTGTTTTTAAAAAGGGCTAATAATAATATGTTTTTTCTACACATTTCATGTGCTGTGTATTTTTATACTTAGACTATCAAAGCGTTATTTCTAGAACGTACTAACATCAAACTCGTCAAACTAGGATGTTTCTTTATACTAAGGTTTGAAACAAAATCTCAGTGAATCTCAACTCTATTAACTACAGAATTAGCATCTATGTTATCAGGATGAATATTTTGATATTGACCCGGGCTGTTGGCTGTAGTCAAAGCCATTTTTTTCCCAGCATGCTGTGTTGCGTCACGTTGATGGTGTGTTTGGTGGATTTGCATTCATCAAAGTGTGAATCCCCATCAGTATGTGTTCAAGGCCTCGTATCCGTCCTAACACATCTCCATTACTCTCAGCGCCGATGGCCGAGGGAAGAGCCGCGTGTCGGCGTGAGCGATTGGCTTTGAACTGAGCTGCAGTTTACACTTTGCATAAAGTAAGAGCTAAAATTACACTCAGGACTGAAGCAGTGTGAAGAAAGCCCACGGGAGACGCAGCTTCAGAAATAAAATAAAAGTCTTGGTCTTTCAACAGGCTTCTCCTGGTCCAGCGAGCGTCTCATCGCTCTCCAGCTCTGTTTCTGCTTGTTGAATATAAAACGCAGGTGTTTAATGCTTTCCCCCTGCATTCTTATTTAAAATGAGATATTTGACTTTATTTGACTTTATGATATTTGATACTTGATATTTGACTTGAGAAATGAATCAGAAAACTTCATCTGGCGATGACTTTGGAGCAGGATCTCTTAACCAACAAGTTCACGGTGCATTTTGTGTCTTGAATTTTATCCAGAATTTACAAGAACCCAAATATCAGTTTCACAATTTATTTATTCATGATTAAATTACATTTGTTTGTTTATTAGATTTTTGAGAACTATAAGATATACGTTTAAAAAACTTTCTTTACTGTATACAACAATGAAAATAATACAATATTACTTATCTAGTATAACTTTAATTAGTAGCTACCATTTACGATTAGCCATCTCACATACATCTTATTTTGTCTAATAAATGGTCAGTTTAGTTTTGATGTCTGTTCATGTGTTAAGAATGTTTTGCCTTCTTTTCCCCATTAACATCCAGTTTGTAACATCCAGTCTCTCAGTTACGTGAATGTTACATGAACATTCCATTTTATCATTTTGTAAACATTATGGGAATGTTACTTTTGAATGTTCTAAAACAAGTAGTAACATTTAAACACGTCAGAAGAATGTACAACTATAATGTTTCAGAAAAAAAAAAAAACAATGTATCATTATTATTATGTATCAGAACATTATTAAAGACCAGATAAGTTTGAGTGAAGATTCTAATAAGGCTTCTGAAAGAACATTTGTTCATAACTTTGAGAGAACCTTGTCTGAGAATGTTTACCATTATATGTGAGGTTTTTACCTCAAAATTTTGATAAAAGGGCTGGAAAAAAAATTGCAAACCTCATTTTAGATAAATACTAAGTAAGGACTAAAATGACTAATGTATTTTGTTAGAATCATTTCAACACTTCATCAGCTCATTTCATTGACCATCTATTTTGTGACCCATTTATGGAAATAAAGTGACTGAACTAAATGGTTAGTGGGTCATGGGAGTGAGCGGCCGTGAGCACACTGATGGTGTGTTTTAGTGAAGGTGCAAGTGTTGTGCTGGAGCAGAAATGGTCAGGACTGCATGGGATGGACTCGACCTTTTCTGCATGTCAACCAAAGGTTAGAAATCTCCACTGGCCTTAAAAGAAATGCTCTTGTTTGCCATTACAGTGAAGATCTTTCTCCCAGCAGCACACAGACGCTCTCGAGGGAACCTACAGATGACCCACAAACCCTCACCGTCTGTCTGTCTGTCTGTGTCTCGCTCTCTTTGCTGCTCAACTGATCATTTCATCTGACATTTTTGCTTGTCTTTGCTTAAGGCCTCAATACAGAATATATGTGCATGATCTGTCAGAAAAAAAGTTTCATACAGAGTAGATTTTTTAAGTTCATTTTCAGATTTTCTACCTGTGTTCACCAGGGTTATTATAGTTAACTAAAACTAAAACCATAACAAAACCTATATTACACTCATTAATTAATTATTTGTTGAAAAGGCAACATTTCTCATTTTCACTACCTTGGTGTAACTTAATGTAGCAAAATAACTAAAACCTGAAATGAAAATGAATAAAAACTAGACATTTAAGACATTTTTTTTTAAAAAAGAACAAAAATAATAACAATGACAAAAGCACACAGCAACATTACAAAAACTTCAAAACATTAATTACAAATATAATAGTATCTTAATGATGCTAAAATAACTCCGGCATTCACTTAATTGTGAAAAAACTAATATAACATTTACCTATTTAGTAGATGGAAGCATAAAAATGTTCTGCGCCACAAACTTTTGGTCAATAGATTATTAGATTAACAGTTATTAATAGAAACATCAACATAATCACACATTTATTCAATATGTAGCTGAAGTATGAATGAAAAAGTTCACGTATCAGAGTGAAAAGGTGAAAGCACATTTCTTGTTCTCAAATAAGTCAAAGGCTTTTCCAGACTTTCTTGTCTCCTGCGCATCAATTTACTTAATGCACTACCATACATATGAGCAGTCATAATTCACACGTTTATATTCCTAAATGTGATTTGTATTTAAAATATGACCTTTAAAGCTTGATATATGGAAATGGACAGATCATATGTGATTCTGGGATTAAATGTCTTATAGATCATAGAGTTTATGTCGTCCCGCGCTTGAGAAAGGAACCTTGACCGGCCGGTAATTTACAGTGTTATGAGATCAGTGCAAAACACGCTGTAAATAAATAAGCGCGCGTCCGACGGGGTGGAGCGGGAGCGCGTCTGCATCTGTGACAGTTCGCGCGTGTATATCATTCATTCGCGAAGGGAAATCGCGAACGCGCGGCTGGTCCGGCTCATTTCAATATGGCCGTCCGTACTTGGGCTCCGTATCACGTCTCCCGTCTGGCCGCGGTGACCTTGCTGTTGAGAGGCAACTTTCATAAATAGGCGGCGGTATATATGACATTCATATTCTTCCTCAGCATCATCATCCTCAGTCAGATCAGCGCTGGAAGCTTGAATATGTCACATATTAGACATAGTTCAAAAATCAGCACACTTGCTGTTACACTGAAATGGTACTTTAAAAAAACAGTTTACGGAAAAAAGCTAATCCTGTCAGCATAGGTTTACTAACCATGTTTCTCAGTAGAAGACAAAAGGAGACATTAGGAAGAATCTAATTTTCCATACAACAACAGTCGAGCTCCAAAAAGCTCCCACAGTATGACTTCTCATAATGTTTAAAGTTTATTTTAGAGTATATTTAAGTTGTTATCCATTGGGTTTCATGTTCAGGACATGACTAAAACAAAAATGCCTATTTCAGTATGCAAAATAAGTGAGTTTTAAATCTGTAAATAACAGCTTAGGCTTAAGTCAAGACAAAGCAAGTCTTGTTTCAGACTACACGCAGGCCTTTACAGTGCGACCATTTCAGTCAAATTTGCGCTGAAAAACTACTTCGTGCGACTGTGAAAAAATGTTTAGGAGCACCAAGTGCGACTGACCTGACCAGCATGTTTGCGTTTGCGTGTGTTTGCAGCATTGAGTAATGTATCGCAGACATATTTCACAAATCCCTTCATAAAGTGTAGAGAGAGTGTAAGTAGAGAGCTTTGTTGATTATAATGGATGATGAACTAAGATGAGTGACAGCTTTTAATGATTTTAAGGGAGTTTTTAAATGATATACTGATTTAATACAAAAGTCAAACAAAAAAGAAGCTAATATAACACCATAACACTACTGCCTGATTTTGCTCTATTTCATTGACCAAAATATTTTTTGGTACTTTGGCGCAGCGCATCTCCATTCAAACACAGTGGTGTTTCGTTTATGAGTGAACATGCATTTTTAAAGGAATCTAGTGAGTCAATGATTCAATTACCCATTCATAAGGACAGTCACTTGCTTTATTTCTGAATGAATCTGCTGTTCGAACGAACCAAATGAATGGATGATTCAGTAATTAAATAAGTGACTTGCCGCTACCTACTGGCAGATTTAGTTTCATTTTAAAAAAATATTTTCAGTTATTTAAGTCATTTAATATTTCTGTATTCTAAATTTTATATTTAAAACATTAATCTCAACATGAATTTATGAATTTGATTGCACTCATGCCACCTCTGAGCCTCATTAAACATATGAAAATACAC
>JAHKKF010443370.1:0-13761 GCA_019740295.1 Labeo calbasu | reverse complement strand
ACATCAAATTCAATTTCATTTTAAATCTACAGTTCAGAGCAAAACTTCTGAATCTAAACTGCAGACAGACCTCTCTCTCTTCATATGTAACAAGATCATAAAACATACTTATTTTGTAAACTCAAATAAACATCTTTCCACGATAATTATAGTATTTATTTAAATTTTAGAATATAACCACAACTTTATATAGACTGATTTAAAAATCTCCTGATCTGTAAATATGCTGCAGTACCTAAAATGACCAGCAGGTGGAACATAGTCTATAGTATTGCCTATCAACAAAACAAGCTTATAACAAAACACAAGTTTGCTTTACACCAGAAAACACTTTGGATCGTACAAGCTTCATAAACACAGTTTAGGCTTCATGCATTGTCATAACATAACCATGCTAAACAATTTGAAATCCGTTTTGACTATAGTATCTTGTAAGTGTGCCACTAAATTGTCATCAGGATCCTAATGGAAAATCCAGCTAAAACAGCTTCTGCTTGCAACTGGTTTTACAAGCTTTATAGCTGATCTAAGATGGTCATTTATGGTCATTACATAGGCCAAGATAGCATTTGGTGGCCATTACTAGACAGATTGGTTAGAGCTGATTAAACTGGTGTGGACTGGATTGAGCTGGATCACCGTGGTTGAGCACCTTAAGATGAAATGACCTGTTTTATCTAGCAGGGTCTAGCCAACTCTCATGAGCTGCAGTCTTTTTACAGCAATGATGAAAGCAATAAACATCTATTTTGTTTTATAAGACTGCTCTATTATATTAGCTGCTCTATAAATATATAACATTTGTATATTTGTTATCCAGTTAAAGAACCTGAAGTCATAAAAACACACCATACACAAAACACACTTACAGACCCAAACAGGCACATTAAAGATGTTAAGATAAAGAAATGGTTTTGCAACTCACAATATCATCTTTTCTTGGCAGTACGGATGTTTAGGCTTGATCTCCAGCTTTTGTACATCTTTGTACCGGATCTTCGGGCCTTTTCTCGTGCATCTGCACTTATATGCTAAAAATGAATAAAATGCAAGCTTTAGTTTCGAGAAAAAGCAGATCTCACAAAAACTGAGATATCTGAATCATGCTGCAATTAAACTCAAAAGAAAATCAATATGAAAAGAAAAGATAGAAATAGAAAGAAGTCACAGATGCATAAATAAACAGAGCCTAAAAATATAGCCAATGTGAATGTGTACTCATTTACAAATGCATTCCTTTAATAAAACAGCTTGAATGCACAACTATTTTATTTGCATGAACATGCATTAACATAATTGTTAATTTTTGTTTTTTTAAAATAGTAAAGGACAAGTACTATAAACGTAAATATGCATAATAGTTTTGTTTTCTGATTTTAACATCTTTCACTACTGTATTAATAAGAATGTATTTGTTTACTTTTTGCATTAAAGTGAATTTGTACTTTTCTTTTCTTCTACATGCGTTCTGACAATTTCCAGCATTTTCTAACTTTTAAACGCTTTCAAAACGGAACTTATAACGAGGCTGCACAAAAATCAACAAACAGCACAGCAGACTGGCGTGGTGATTCATTAAAGTGCCATTTGCTGTTTTCAGGCTCTTCCAACACGCTGACTATGAGGCAGGTGAGCTGCTGAAAGACGCGTGACCTACATCTAATCCCTCATCAATCTTCTCTGCTCCATTCAGCATCATCTCTAAACAGCCTCTCAGGACAGAAGCCAACAAGACTCATCCAGCAGCACAAAAGAGCCACTATTTACTATCACTGGCCAAGTTTTGCAGAATGAACTGGATTGTCTGAGAGAAGTGGAGATATTTTGACAGTTGCGCCAGCATAAGGCGCTGTTATTCTGCGGGAAAAGTTGAAAACAGAGCTAAAATCGAAGACTAAATTTGTTAGATACTAAAACCAAGCACTCTAGAATAGCTAAAACACCGAATTCTGTATTAACAGACATTTTAACGCTAGACATCCTCGCGAAATCAATAAATAAACGTAATATTAAAAAATAAATACATAAAAAAAACATCACACACACGCACTCACCCTCTGTGTTGAGTGAATAAACGGCGATAACCAGCAAAAGTAAAGCGGCCGTACAGCGATTCATCCCCAATAGTTTGTTGAGAACCTCCAGCAGCCTCCGATCTGTTTGTGCCACTCAAATCCAATAATCGAGATCCTCAAATAGTGTCTGTCTGATGAAAAACCCAGTCTCTATCTCTGTGATGTCAGTCAGTAGCAGGTTGAATGTGCTCCGCGACACGTCACGCACACCGTCTCTCAATCTGACAAGCCGCTCTTGAGCGCTCTGAGCTTCTATAAACACACGCTTGAGCGCCTCATTGATATGCAGAGCCCGCCGACGAATTAACTGTGGCTGTGTCTCGAAACCGAGCTAGCTGCCTACCTAGAAAGCATTTTTGCGCCGTGCGCATGCACTGGAGACTGTCTAGGTAGGCAGCGCTCTAGGTTTTGAGACGCGTTCTACAGCCATCGCCAGAGAAAAGTAATAAAATTGAGTTAAAAAAGTTTATTAGAACTGTACGTTGTCAGGGGGGATAATTGCATTGGCTTTTATGCATTCTGTTAAAAAGCCTCACTTAATTTGTTCATTTTGATTCGTGCCAAAGAATAAAGGCTCAGTTTAGCAAGCTCTTTCTTTATGTAATTAAGTAAATCTATACAATCTGGACATCATAATAGGCTTCAGTAGAAAAGTCCTATCTTAAAAAAATCTTTAGATATAAATACAAAACAGTTGCCTTTAGTTAAAGAAGTCTCTCTGGGACTTACCTCAGTAAGAAAGAATTATGGATAAACTTTGAATGAACACTTTTGTCATCTTTTAGAGTTTTTAAAATTAGATTGTTGGTGAACATAGTACGTAAACTGTTGCACAGGTGAGAAGTGAGTGTTATTTTGTGCTTCTAACTGGGGTTTGTATAAAAACTCTTTTTTTACACAGTTGCGTAATGGTGGGAATTGCTGTCAAGATGCCGTCCGCTCTTACATATCATCAGCATTTTCTATTTAAATTGAATTAGCCTAGTATAACCAAAACAAAACACACAGTTGCTAGGGCATACTCACTCACATTCACATCTGTTCCATGCTGAAGAGTGTACTTTATTTCCCTAGTAAAAAAGTAATGTTTAAAATACGATTTTATGTCATACTACGTATAGAATTGCTCCAGACTTACTGATATAATAATTAGAAATAATGTCAGTATTGATGAGAATTGTATGATCTTTGAGTAATATCAGCCTTTAAATGCCAGATACTTGAGGTGTACCTAAAGTATACTTGCAATAGTTACACTTTAGCACAATCAAATATACTTCAGTATATCTTTAGGACTTAAGCAGTACTTCCGCACAATTAAAGTGCATTAAAAACAAAATTAGTTGTTCCCATTTAGAAGACATTAGGTATACCAGTTTAGCATATTAAAATACAATTGCAGGGTGTTTTATTAACATGTAAATATATTTGGAGTATATTTAGCATTAAATAAATGTATTTCAAGTACATTTTAACATATTTATTTTTCACTGTAGGGTTCATAGTGGCTAATGAAATCATGAGGATATCAGAATTTGTAAGGTTTAAAAGACACTGCATTTCTCAATCATTTTTTAAATGCAAATTTTTTATTTGAATATTGCACCTTAGACATGCAAAGGGTGTTTCTGTGAACGTCAGAAAGGTTCATTCAATAAGCAACCTTGTGTAAGCTGCTTTCAGTGCTATTTACTTAACATAAATGTAGACTTTTCGTCATCATTTTACCATTTCTATGTCACAGTGACGAATATAACAAGCTATTGTTGTCTGCACTGGCACCAAACGGTGTTTGGCTGTGTAAATGATACCCCTGAGAAGACTGTTTCTAGTTTCCTCCTCACGCATGGATGATTGGAGGGCACGATGAAGCGAACCATCTGAGTATCTGTGACTGCGGACAAGAGCCTCATCCCAGCTGTCATCAGCCATGCCTCAGTCCATTTCATGTCTGTCTGTGGCCCATCCAAAGGTCCAGGAGAACTGAAAAGCATGAAAATCATATGTGAAGCTGCCCTTCTTTCTGCCTGACTGGATATAATAGAGACTTAATGGTAACAGACAATGTCAACGCACCTCTTTAACCCAAATCAGCTATTTCTGTCAAGGGCATTTATGTTGTCAGTCATACCAAAAACATAGGCGGCTGTATCTATTTTTTATTTTTAACATCTTAATGCTAAGATTGTACACTGACAGCTACATCAGGGATGAAATGAATAAGAAATCTGGAATATTTTACATTTATACTGTGAAGAAAACAATATAAAAAAATCTAAATTGTAAATAAAGATTATCGAGTGTGTTTTAGAAAGAAATTACTAAATTTAAAATGTTTAATGGTGATCGTGATTAATTGTGAAATTTAGTAACAATTTCATCACAATAACAATAAACATGATCCACTAATGTTTGACAATCACAGTTTATCTTTATTTTAAACAGTATATCTACTGGGTTTAGCATTTAAATTTATTTAAATTCAAAATTTAAATTCAAAATATATTAGAATGCAATTGTTTGATATTTTAGCAATGACATTCCGTTGTCAGTGTGCCATAAGAGTTCAGATACTTTTGTTGATTTAACTATTTAACAATTATCAATAAAACATTTTAATACCTCTATATACTGTAGACTAAGCAATAAGCAGGTTATCTAAACAAGGAGGCAACATGTACATGGTGTTTTAAATCAGGGGGTGATCCAAAATAAACATGCCTAATTCTAAAGACGCTTTAATGAATCAAATCTGCTGCTTTAAACTCTGTCTCGGCCACCTGCTGGCAACAATGCAAAACACTCTCCATCGATCACTGCGTCACCTTCCTCCAGGTCTGTGATGGGACCCAACTGACCCTTCACAATATGTAACTCATTCCAGACACGCATATTGGAGCAATTACTTTTGGTATGTTTATAAGACCCGTCTAGACCAAAGGCCATTTTTGGCATACAGCCCTTCCTTCCTCTCTTCGAAAAAGGTTTGTTTGCAACAGCAATCAGAGAAGAAGATTCTGAGATCACTGAGATTTGAGCTGATAATGAATGGAAAAGCATCTCAGTCGTCGTATAATTACTTGGGAAAGGGCGATGCATAGATCTCTGGTTCTGGTGGAAAAATGCAATTTGTTGTCTTTGACAGCAAAGTAAACAGGCTTAACAACTATTAATGGCTTTGCATATCATTCGCTGGCATCAAAAGCTGAGCGTCCAATCAAACTCTACAGTATTTTGGCACTGTCACTGGACAGAAACAAACTAAATCAGGCAGATTTGCGTGACAAGCTCTCATCTTGGAAATCCATTTACAAAAGGTGAAAGAATTTCCAGACTAAATACGATTCGTTAGCAACAAGAATGAATATGTTAAAGTTTTGTGAATTGTTGACTGTCGGGAGAATCAAAAGAACCTGAATTCAAAAGACATTCAGGTTGTTTTTACACTTGGCAGGTTTGGTTTGATTAAATAAAGTCTGGTGGGATTGCTATGTTATTGTGGTTGATTTGATTAAGTGTGAACGCTGACATCCGATCCTTGGTGGGTCTCGGTGTATGTCCAAATTAACTCTGGTAGTGTTTGACTGAAATATGAATGCAAATGCGGGGCAAAGACATCTAAATAAACCATAAACAGGATGTGATGTCACAAGATGAAATGGACAGAATGCTCAAGTGCCATTTCTGTGCGCAATGGAGGAATTCCTTTCTCTGTTTTGACTCCTTAACACATTTTATTAGGTTTGTGTCACTTATCAGCTGGTAAAAATACCACCATGCACTACCAGTCGAAAGTTTTTGAACAGTAAGATTTTTAATGTTTTTTAAGAAGTCACTTCTGCTCACCAAACCTGCATTTATTTGATCTAAAGTACAGCAAAAGCAGTAATATTGTGAAATATTTTTACTACTTAAAATGACTGGTTTCTATTTGAATATATTTTAAAATATAAATTATTCCAGTGATCAAAGCTAAATTTTCAGCATCATTACTAAAGTCTTCAGTGTCAAATGATCCTTCAGATATCATTATAATACGCTGATTTTTTCATAAAAAAATATTTTAAAAAGTTGAATATTTTTTTTTAGGAATTTTTTGAGGAATAGAAAGATCCAAAGATCAGTATTTATCTGAAATAAAAAGCTTTTGTAATATTATACACTATACCATTCAAAAGCTTGGGGAATTTTTTGGAAATTATAGAAATTAATACTTTTATTTAGTAAGGATGCTTTAAATTGGTCAAAAGTGATAATATATATATATATATATATATATATATATATATATATATAAATAAAATGATACAAAGGATTTCTATTTGAGATAAATGCTGTTCTGAATTTTCCATTTATCAAACAAACCTGAAAAAAAAATCTACTCTGCTGTTTTCAACATAATAATAATAATAAATTAAGAAAAATAAATTAAAAAAGCAAATCAGAATATTAGAATGATTTCCGAAGGATCATGTGAAAGGAGTAACGATGCCAAAAATTTGGCTTGGAAATCACAGGAATAAATTACATTTTAAAATATATTTAAATAGAAAAGAGTCATTTCAAATTGTAAAAATATTTTTACAAAGTTTTGCTGTACTTTGGATCAAATAAATGCAGGCTTGGTGGGCAGAAGAGACTTCTTTAAAAAACATGAAAAATCTTACTGTTCAAAACCTTTTTAACACAGAACACAGCAATTTTGAACTTTTGCAAAATATACATCATAAAAGCTGAATGCATCCTTATGCCTTTAGTTTTGTATCATTAGATTTGGTATTAAAAATGACTGTGAAAACTAAAACCAGGACCAAACACAAACCCACCTTTTTAATACTAATCTATTAATACATTTTGTGCTTAAGTGGATTTTACTTTTTGTATGGTGTTTGGGCCATCACTTGATGTACAATCTGGGATCTGAAGTGAAATATATAAATCTTGTTATAACACGATAAGAACCTTTGATTTATATGCAATAGCATGACCGTGAAAGTATTTTTATGTTTTATTTTCACACCCACACAGGCCCATTTTGCTTTCAATGCATTCAGACAAAAACTTTTATGTATTTGTTGAATGATGATGATACAGTCTGTGAGTCTGTTGTGTTGAGCAATATTTTCTATGTTGCATGTTACATGCACCGCATATCAGCAACGAATCTCTTCCACTGAAAGGAAAGCACCATAGCACGACAACGTGTAAATCAGCACGTCAACAAGCATCAAAGCGGCTCCTTTTTTTCTTGATCAGACACGTCTGTGCAAATTGCTGCCGCAGAAGGGTGGTGTTTGTAATTGCACGTAATGATTTTAAGTCAGGTTAGCCAATGGCCAGAGGGCTCTCGGATTCTTCACGTTTACTTGCTCCGTGAGAGAACATGCTGGATAATTGCTGCGTAGAATTCCACCATACAGTACCATTAGTCTAAAAGTCCTGGAGGAATCATAGGAATGTCTGCTTAAATGACATGCGAAGGTAACTGCAGAAGAATACCTAAACGGGAGACACAGAAGATGCATCTGACTTGCAGTGTCACCAATAATTTGACTTCATAACAGTTTATTTAAGAGAGCACAATTTACACTTTGGTTACAGAATAATTGTCCCCACATTGACAAACAGCATAAACAAAAGCAGCTTTAGCACATACCAGAATCCTTCAGAGTCGATCTGTTCGGAATTGCACAAACCGAGAGGCCGGACACATCCAGTCAAGTTTCTGTATACCACCGTCAATCTCTGTATTTTTCGCAGAGAGCCTCGTTCTGGCCGGGTTTCAGTAAGTAAATAAATGTGATGAGAACACTAATCACAGATAATGTTACATAACGCCGTCTTTGGAGCTGCTGATCCATTCATCACATATCTGTGGTGGATTTGACATCTTCACATTATTCAGGGCAGGTTTGTTGTTGTGCTTATGTAAGTTTCTTACAAAAAAATGGATCTGCATGAGACAAGATAAACGGTGTTTGAGGTTCCATGAATATCATCTTTCGACATTACACACAATATACTGTAATACAAGTCCAATTTCATTAATAACATAGGGCCCTTCAGTTTAAATTTTTCTGGATTCTGTTTTTTCCTGTTTTAATTTTTCTCAACTCCTTTTTAATGCTTAAAATAAATGTTATTAATCAAAGAGCATGTCTATTTAATTAAAATCATGAAACTTATACAATTTCACATCAATTTAATTAAGGTTTAACAAAAATGACATGTTTAGGGCCCTATGAAAAGTTTTATTTTTTCTCAGCATATGTTTTATTGTTCTCAAATTCTGTGTTTTAGCGAGTCTAATTATTTGAATGCATTAATTTATTCAAATTTATTCTTAAAATAGCCATATGAAAGGTTTTTTTACCATCAGAAATTCTGTGTTGTGTATTTAAAATGTTCTGGTTATCAAGTGAAGGCATAAAACATTCATTTCATTTATCTTTTTTTTGGCAAACAAAGGGGAATTTACTATTAAAATTAAAACATGGAAGAAATGTTGTGTGATTTTACCCTAAAAAATAATGTTTGTTTCATCTTAGTAGTAGTAGTAATAGTAGTAATATATATCTGGCACAGTGTCTTCAAGTTAAACCGGACTTTTATTTTGACGGGTTGCCGTGTCTACCTTCACATTTCTGTGTGTATATGATATAACGCTAGTTTTTCTAAAATGGAACGGTCAAATGCTCATGAAGTGACTCTCAGCAGACATTGTTCATGTATTTATGTCCACTTTTAGTGAGACGACAGACGCTGAAATCACCGCGAACGCCCTTCAGTGTGTGTAGTAAACAAACCCGCACTCGTCTGCTCCATTCATTAAAACAGAGACACGCAGAACATGCAGGATTCACATTTAAATGGTATTTTTTCGGCGTAATATTTACAGATACTAGTCCATATTGCGGTTTGATTTAAGTGTAATGACCTACTTTTGATTAATTCATTCAAACTTTGACAAATGTCATGACATTCCACGTTATTAAGTAAATTCTGTTTTTATGACTGAATTCCGCGTTTCTGTCCGCGTGTCCGCATTGCGGAAATCATAGGGCCCTAATAATGTGATATTTCTAGATACCACCTATTTATTTATAAGGAACATTTGACGTGTACTGTACAATAAAAAATAAATTGACTCATAAACTCGCTAATAAGACAAAGCACTACACATATAATCTCAAACCATTCACTACAACAAAAAAACCTGTCCCAGGAAGACAGACAGGATTTTAATATATAATAGTACAGGGGTATCAAATGCACAGTGTTATATCTATTGCCTCTGGGAGGCAACAAAGAAATCATGATCACCTTTAAACTTTAATCAGGTCTGTGGACAGAAGTAATTGCTTTGAAGATTTATGACAGGCAGACAAGAAAAGGTTGGAAATAAAGTGTCACAAAACCTTGTAGAGCTTCTATAATGAACTAATGCTAGTAAAGAAAGGCCAGTTTTCTGAAAATACTTTCTTATTGGTGCCAGAAAGGAGCCTAGTGACTAGTGGCATGTTGTTTCGTCTGCAGGCAAAATTGAAATGAATAAGGTTTTCATTTACTGTACAGAGATTAAGATTTTAATTTAGCAGCAGCCCTGAGGTAGAAAGGCATTTCACATCATTTATTAGTTATATATTCAGACCTAGAGAGCCTAAATACACTTTTTGTTTATTCCTGTCATTTAGCTGTAGAAAAAATTTAGCCATGCAATGTTTAATTGTAACAAAGAGAAATGTGACCCTGGACCACAAAACGAGTCATAAGAGTCCATTTTTTCACCTGAAAGCTAAATAAATAAACTTTCCATTGATGTATGGTTTGTTAGGATAGGACAATATTTGGCTGAGATACAACTATTTGAAAATCTGGAATCTGAGTGTGAGAAAAGCACCTTTAAAGTCATCCAAATTAAGTTCTTAGCAATGCATATTACTAATCAAAAATTAAGTTTTGATATATAAGGTAGGACATTTACAAAATATATTCAAGAAACATGATCTTTACTTAATATTCTAATGATTTTTGGCATAAAAGAAAAAATTATAATTTTGTCCCATACAATGCATTTTTGGTGTTACTTAAGACTGGTTTTGTGGTCCAAATCTTTTTAAAACAAATTAGGTGTTCAAAAATAAATCAACAAATAAATGCTGCCCAAATATCACAATACATTTATACTAGGGCTGTCAGTCGATTAAAATGTTTAATCAAATTAATTACATGATGTTTTAATTAATCTAATTAATCACAAAAAAAATTGACTGGGAAAATACCCACAAAAGATTATTTAAAGCTATATTTGTGTTTGCTGAGAAAGTATCAAGTAGACATTACAAATTGTAGATTTAGGAAGAAATATTTGACATTATTTGATAATAAATATTTGATATTATATATTTGATTCAACATAAAATGTATTACACAAACATTTAGGCTGCAACGGAATAATGTAAAATATGGACCATAAAAGAAGATCATTTGAGAAACATCTCAGTATTGTTTGTTCATACAATGAAAGTCACTGGTAACCAAAACAGCTTTGTTACCAACAGTCTTTAAAATCTTCTTTTAAGTTCTACAAAGGAAAGGTTTCAAACGACATGAGGGTGAGTAAATGATGACAGAATTTAATTTTGTGGGGGTGAACTATCCCTTTAATGTTTTTATTTTTATTACTAGTACATGTCTTTATGAGTCATTCATTCATTTGATTCGTTCAAACGGCTGATTCATTCAGGAATTAAGTAAATGGTTCTCTTTATGAAAAGGCCTTTGAATCATTGATTCACGTGATTCGTTCAAAACGCAGATTCATTCAGAAACTAAACACTGCTGTGTTGCTTGGAGACACGCAACAATTCTGCTATGGCTTCATAATATTGTGTTTAGAATATAACACAATATCAACATCTTTTTTACTGAACTGTTGTATAAAATCACATTTAAGCTTGTGATAGATCAGGCCAAAATCAGCACTCGTGTCATACTGCTCTTACTGCCCGTGTGATATGTGATATGTGATATATATATATATATATATATATATATACACACACACACACACACACACACACACATTCTTTTGCACCAATATCTTGAATCTTAGGGCATAATGGCATTTATGGAGCTGTTGCCCTGCATCATATTTGTCATCCGTCAACTGTATGAAATATAAGATGATGTGCAGGCTAAAATATTTTAACTGTGCTATTTTTCATAACTACTTAATTAACGTGTTAAACTGACAGCCCTAATTTATACAAAAAAAGTGCCCAATACAGAACCTTGGGGAACCCCGAAGGTGATTCGACACCAAAGCAGGAGAGAAATCTCAGATCCTAACGCTGCATATTTAAAGGTGAAGTATAAGAAAAAGAAAGCATACTGTAACTTAAATACCATTTTTTTTCCTATAAAATGTATTTTTTTTCTCTTTCATTAATGGACCTCTTCAACACCACAGTCTATTAGACAGAATGCATAACAGACGAATGTTGAGACAAACGTAGAGAGAAATGTGTCCAAATCAGGCTCAAAAGTGAAGCCAACTGCTCTCTCAGAGACCTTTCTGATGTATTTCCAAGCATGATTGCTCTGTCGGAGCCAAGAGGTTTATTTGACTGGGTGCGACTGATGTAATACACCAGCACCCTGTGATAAACTCATGTCTTTTAAAAACCTTCTGTCCAAACATCACATGCCATACTCATCAAACCTGCCAAAGCAGGGAACATATTTGAAGGCCCTGGCCAGAGGCAGGAGTACCAGCGCAGGGCTGGTGTTTAATCCAGATTGCATGTGTCATGAGCTTAGTATAGTTCCTGGGAAAATAAAGCCTGGCTGATTTTAGCTGTCAGAGAGTGCAGCCCAGAAAATCATCCCACTACAGTGTAAATAAACAGCAGTTAAATAACCTGATTAATCCCGCAAGGCATATCACTCTGTCTCTCTCTCACACACACACTCTCTCTCTAAATGGGAACATTCCATAGACTTCTATGTTTTTACTTTCCATATTTTTTTATATTGTATATATTGTATAACCTTATATTCCTTATATGCCTTAAGCCTAGCCCAAACCTACCCTTAAACAAAACCATCGTAGA
Organism: Labeo calbasu; assembly: GCA_019740295.1. Taxonomy (NCBI): domain Eukaryota; kingdom Metazoa; phylum Chordata; class Actinopteri; order Cypriniformes; family Cyprinidae; genus Labeo; species Labeo calbasu. Next base: position 1,571 of record JAHKKF010443370.1, on the reverse strand, counting down.
AAACATTTTCTTAAAAAGAAAAGGTTGCTGTAAGCAACAATTAAGCAACAACTTTAGGTTTTACTATCCTTGTGGACTATCGGATATTTTCTTGAACATACTTTTTTTCTTCTAAATGTAGCAGAATGAAGCTTGAATAAAGAAGGAAAATGGTGAGACTTTGGTTTCAAGTTACCGTATGCTTTCTTTTTCTAATACTTCACCTTTAAATATGGAACATTTTCTGTTAGGACTGAAAATTTTTCTCCTATTTGGTATCATCACCTTTGGGGTTCCCCATGGTTCTGTACTGGGCACTTTTTATTTGTGATATTTAAGCAGCATTTATTTGCTTATTTTTGAATGCCTAATTTGTTTTAAAAATATTTGTGACCCATATTGATTTATGGCAAAAATCATCAGGATATTAAGTACAGATCTTTTGTAAATTTCCTACCTTATATATATCAAAACTTAATTTTTGATTAGTAATATGCATTGCCAAGAACTTAATTTAATGAAGCTTGAATAAAGAGGGAAAATGTTGAGAATTGGGTTTCAACGGTCTTTTTAGATTTACTGATCAACTATATAATTTATTGTCTTTATATTTCAAATATTAATAAAATTAAATAGTAATTTAATAAAAATAAGTAAAAATTAAATAAGGAGGTTATTTTTAAATTATTAACACTATCAACTTGGGTTTTCATGTCATTTTAAAATCATCATACAGACATTTTCCAAACATAAACAAATTTATTTTGTGGTTGCATAACTGATTACATGTAATCTGGATTATTAACCGGATTCCAAAAATTAGGTACTTGTAATTAGATTAAATTACATTTTAAAATATTCTGAATCAGACTACAGGTAATTTTTTATGGATTATAAGATTACATGATTACATATTATTCACACAACACCAATAAATGATTCATAATTTATTAATTCTCCCTAATTCCCTTTTGATCTTTTAAATGTTCCTATTTAAATAGGTTACTGCTTATATACATTCAAAAAGTCTTCAAGTTCATTCAAACAAAGATCAGTCATTATTCAGCTGGCGACAGCATTTGACCACTAATACAAAAATCATTTTAGGTTCAACACTGCATCAACTACTGATAAACACTGATTTTTATTTGAATGATCACTCTGTAGGTTATTTAACCATGTATTTCTATGTCTTTGGAAGGCTTTTGTCTTTCAAATACAGTAAAATGCACAAAATCACAAACATTTTTGTCATTTGATCCTCTTTCAGATAATATATTTAGTTGAATTATCCCTGAGATTTTAAAATAAATATTGTAATAATTCAGTATCACATTTACATGTTCACTGACTGTCTGATCTTGGTTATGGTCACATATCATGCAGATAAACAAATAAAACTACATTTTTAGTATGTTTTTTTATTTTGATTTTTAAAAAAATTTTAATGATTTAATTAATTATTAGTTTGGGAAACCTTGACGTAATATAATGTTTAATGCACTTCATTTTACTAACACCTGGAATACATTTTCTTACTCTTAGTAGTTTTATGTCAACATGGTACAATATTATTCTATTTAAATCAATCA
>JAHKKF010443230.1:0-10342 GCA_019740295.1 Labeo calbasu | reverse complement strand
AAATAAATAAATAAATAAATAAATAAATAGAACTCTAAAAATGACCAAAACTACTAAAACTTGAACTAAAATGAAACAAAATACAAAAATAACAACTAATTAAAAATATAAAAAATCTTACTGATACTACTGCATGGCAGCACTATATAATATATGAATATATAATAAAATTAAATGCATAGAAATGTATACTTTAAAAGATACTGGACTATTTTCATAATAATAATATTTATTTATTCATTTATATTGATTAACTGTTACTTTTATTATTATGATGATTATTATTATTACGTAACTGATAATAATATATTATATTTAATAATTATTACTATTTTGCTTGTTTTATTTTAGCTAATTACAAAGGTATATAACGAATGTATATAAACAAAATCTGTGGTTGGAATTGCATGTAGTCAGAACAGTGATGTATGTGTGTTTCTATGAGTGTGTGTGTGTGTGTGTTGTGAAGTGATTTGTCAGACACCGTTGCCTGACCTGATGCATTCCACTGCCTTCCTTCCCCATCAGCCTGGCTCCACTGCCCTGTGGAATTGTGGGTAAGTCAATGTTGGTTCTGTCTGGCTGCTTGTTGTCATTGGCGTCCGGGCTGAGCGAGTGAAGTTGGGAGACACTAACTCACACAGACACAGCAGGAGGCTGTTTGCAGCCCAGCAGGAAATCATTAAATTAGGGTGGAGTCGCTCAGGCACTGGACATCCTACTTACTTCATCAGACTGATCCAAGAAGGTAAAGACCCCGAGAGCATCACAGCAGCTGCCAATCACACTCGCACACCACTCACTATACAAAAAAATCTGGATTTTCATTGTCTTTATCTGTTACAAAGTTACACCAGTAGGTGGTGACAAATTCATTTATGAGTGAGTCATTGAATCTTTCATTCAGCTGATTGATTATAGGCGACTGTATAAATGAGTGAGTCACTGAATCACTTACTTAACCCATTCATTCATAAGCAAATAAGATTAGATCAGAAAAGAAGAACACAATTCATCAGTTACCCACAAATAGTACTAGTAACTTATCTAATAAATCAGTTACTTTGGTGAAATTCACTTATTTTTCTCACTTTTTTTTCTAAAAAACAAAAAATTGTTTAAAATAACTTTGCATATAAATTCAAATCTTTATTATTGTTAATTTTGGGAATATGTACCTTTCTAATTAAAATAATACTTGAGTGCACCAGCAGGTGGCAACAAATTTAATTGATTCGTTCAAAGACATCGATTCATTCATTCATTCAGCAAACCATGTGACTGTATAAATAAGTGAGTCAATGAATAAAATAAAAAAATCACACGTTTTCAAAATAGAGGCACACAATTAAAAAAATGTTTCAAATATATTTGCTTACAGATTCAAGTTTTTATTATTGTTGATTTTAAAAATATGCATCTTTCTAACTAAATAATGCTTGAGTAGGTGGCAACAAATTAATTTATGAGTGAGTCACTGAATCATTAATTCAACAGATTCATTCACAGACCCTGATTCATTCATTCATTCAGTAAAACATGTTATTCATTAATTCGTGAGCAAATAGAAAAGCTAAATAAATTAATAAATAACAATTATTTATTTATTTTTCAGAATAGTAGCACTTTTCACAGTTCATCAGTTATCCAAAAATAGTACTAGTGATTTATCTAATGAATCAATTACTTACTTCACTGAAATTCACAAATTTTCTCACAAAAAAAACTAAAAAATGTTTCAAATATATTTGCATATAAATTCAAGTCTTTAGTGTTTATTGTTGACTTTGAGAATATATACCTTTCTAACAAAATAATACTCGAGTGCACCAGCAGGTGGTGACAAATTAATTTATGAGTGAGTCACTAAATCATTCATTCAACTGATTTGTTCAAAGAAACTGATTCATTCATTTATTCATTTGACAAAACATGTGACTGTATTAATGAGTGAGTCACTGAATCACTTACTCAACCCATTCATTCATAAGCAAATTAAAAAAAACTAAATAAAAAAATACAAACTTATTTTAGTTTTCTGAATAGAAGCACACAATTTATTAGTTAGCTAAAAGTAGTACTAGTAATTTATCTAATAAATCAATTATGTACTTAAGTAAAATTCACTTATTTTCATTTTTTTTCTAAAAAAATATTTTTAAAAAAATATATATACTTGCATATAAATTCAAATCTTTATTATTGTTGATTCTGAGAATATAAACCTTTCTAACTAAAATAATACTCGAGTGCCCCAGCAGATGATGACAAATGAATTTATGAGTGAGTCACTGAATCATTCATTCAACTGATTTGTTCAAAGACACTGATTCATTCGCGTGGCAGAACTGAATCACTTACTCAATCCATTCATTCATAAGCAAATAAAAAGCTAAATAAATTAATAAATAAAAAAAATTAATTTTAGTTTTCACAACAGAAGCACACAATTTATTAGTTACCCAAAACATTACTAGTACTTTATCTAACAAATCAGTTATTTACTTTTATTTTCTCACAATTTTTTTCCTAGAATAACAAACTATTTAGTTATAAATATATTTTGATTTTGAGAATATACCTTTCTAACTAAAATAATACTTGAGTGGACCAGCAGGTGGTGACAAATGACTTTATGAGTGAGTCAAGGAATCATTCATTCTACTGATTCGTTCAAAGACACGGAATCATTCATTCAGTGGAACAGGTAGTCTCAGCCCCAGACTGTTGGCTGAACGTATAATGCATATGGCACACAAAACTGGAAACACTTCATGATTTTCAAAGCCGTCATCAGATTGAATCATACAGGATTTCCAAGAGACGTGTATGTTGCGTTCTTTACCGTTACACCAAACCCCCTCACGAAAGAAGCACGCCGTCGTGTTTACAGCTGTGACAACGTGTATTTCCACGCCCCTAAACATGATGCGGCACAAAACGAAACGTGATTGGTTGTTTCACCTGTTCGTCATATGGCCTCTTGGGCGGTCCTTGGCCATTCAAAGCGGCCAAGGTTCCCAGACCAAGGTTTCGCCATCAGACTGAAGGTCTGGCTACAAAAGCAAAAGCGCCGAATCATTGAGGAAGCAAGCATTATATATAACGGTTTATTACAGAACAACAGTTTTTAACAACGCTGGCACTTCAATTATCAGTTCAATGAAAACCTCAGCCTCATGTGTGATGCATTGACCTTTGACCTGATGTAATCATAGTCATATGTCGTCTTTGTGTGGGGGTCTTTTAAATAGCTCAGCATGACTTTTTGGTGATTGTTTATTGGCTCTTGCACTGGAGATCACAATCATCATGCCCTTTAAATGCCAACAGAAAAATAAAAAATGAGCGAAACTTTTTCAGAAACCAAAAAGCTGAATACAATAACATCTCTACTTAGTACACTATCAAAATCAAAGGAGACACATCATCTTGTAGTGCTTACTCTGCACTGTCCAGGATTAAGACCCAATAATGTCAGCGAGCAAAATGATGCATGCGGTATATATCAACACTAATTACATTCTCCACTTCAAAATCATCAATGTAATAAAACGTAGCGAAAGGAAAATAAGTCCTAATCCACCCACACCCATCTGGTGTGGAATCACTGGCTCTCTTCCACACATGAAGAACTTATTCTCTTATCCTGCACTCAATTTATGCATTTTCTGCCGCTTTTGTTGCTGTTTATCCAAATAGCGGAGGGTAGTGTCTGTTCTTGTGTTCTTCTTTCATGTAACGGCAGTGGTAATGATTTTCTGCTTTGTATTTGTTTTGTTCCCTCCCTTAATTAATGCCTCTTTTATAATGAAAACAAAGAGCCCTTTGAGACGCTGTCATTCAGAATCAGCCTGCTCTCTTTTCTGCTGTCCCTCGCTGATTCTTGGCTTTGTGAAGGCTCCGTTTTTTTGCGCAGATGATCTAGCATCTCTCCCGTATTCAAATATAGCTTGGATTGTGACAAAAGCACCAGTTTTTCTGACAGTTAGACTCGGCCATTATCAACAATGAAGACATCAGACGCTATCGCACATTCATTCATTCTACATTTTAATTGCGTATCATCAAGACAAATCCATGATTGCGTTAAATATCAGATTGAATATTGACAGTCTGTTGCATCTCACTCCAAAAAACACACTTTTATCCAGGCCCTAATATAAACACAAAACATTCGGTATTGAAAAGTCAATCCAAAATCTTTTTAGGAAAATCTAAAGGTCACAATTAGCAGAAAAGTCTATGAAATGGCAAGCAAAAAAATGGCAAGCACATTCAAACGTCCCATAGTTCTCAGCATCGTCTCTGACCCAGTTGTCATCAGGGTCGTGTTAAAGTCGTGTAAACCGGCTGTTCCCAGCTTGCACCGGGACTATGAGACGGACTCGACAAGCTGTTGAGAACAGGAGTCACGTACGATCTTCTGGAGGAATGGAAATACGGATATTGATAAATGCCGGCGGGATACCCGGAAAATGTGGTGAAGTACGCCGAGTTCTGCATGTCGGGACAGTCAGCGAGTTCAGATTGGGTCGGTGACCCGTGAGACTCTCCGTAATGAGAAGGACTCAATTGTTCTGTTTTAATGAGCGGCCTTTGTTGGTTTGAGGACGCGGACGGTGACCCGGACCCCTTGTTCCATGCCGAAGCGCTGCCGTGAGGATGATGGTGGTGGTAGGACGCGCCGAAACAGCCGGGACTGGAGTGCTGCCCGCTGTTGTTCTCCATGTGGCCGTTTAACGGCAGGTACTGGTCGAACTCACGCACGTCGAACGGGCCCATGCTGCCGATGACGTCGCTGCTGAGCTCCGAGATGTCCACGTTGCTGAAGTCGATGTTGTGTCTTGTGTTTTCCGACGCACGCCGGGACTCCAGCTTCGCGCCTTGATGCTGGTCGGACTTCGGGGTGGTTGGAGGTGTGGGAGGACCGTGTGGTTGAACTGGGTTGGAAACATCAAATGTGTTTTGTTGGGTTGAGTCGGAAACAATAAAGGTTCTTTACGCTCCTCCTCAGAGGAACGTCCGGTGAACAGTTCTTAAAAGAACCATTTTTTCTTAGAAGAACATTGTAAAAATCTATGTTATGACATGTGGATGTTAAAGGTTCTACGTGGAACCATTGATACCTTTAATTTTAGGAGTACCGGCACTGTTGATTTCATAAATATTTTTTAAAAATAAAATGTCATTACACTAATAAAAATGGTTCTTTTAACCAAAATTGTTCTTTTACACATTAAAAATAAAGGTTCTTTATTGGTATTGACTATTCCATCAAGTACGTTTAACATTCATGGAACTTCTCCATTGCACAGAAGATAGTAGAGGGTTATTAAAATGTTCTTTACAGTAATTAAAAATAGGTTCTTTTAAGAACTGTTTGCTGGAATGTTCTTTGGGGAATCAAATATTGTTCTTCTACACTATTAAAAATAAAGGTTCTTTACTGACATTGATGGTTCCACCAAGAAGCTTTAACATCCATGGAACAACTTTCCATTGGACAAAGGTTCTTTATTATGGAGAAATGTTGTTCAAATGTTTTTTAAACTACAAAAAAATTTATGTTTTAGGAACTGTTTACTTATATATTCCTTCTGCAAGCAAAATGGTTCTTTCACACATTAAAAATAAAGGTTCTTAATTGGCACTGATGGTTCCATCAAGCACGTTTTCCATCCAAGGAACTTTTCATTGCACAGAAGATAGTAGAGGGTTATTAAAATGTTCTTTAGTAATTAAAAATACGTTCTTTTAGAAACTGTTTGCTGGAATGTTCTTGGGGAATCAAATATTGTTCTTCTACACTCTTAAAAATAAAGGTTCTTTACTGGTTCTATCAAGAAGCTTTAACATCCATGGAATCACTTTCCACTGGACAAACGTTCTTTACTATGGAGAAATGATGTTAAAATGTTCTTTAAACTAACAACAAATGGATGTTTTAAGAACTGTTCACTTAAAGGCTCCTTCGGGAATCAAAATGGTTCTACACATTAAACATAATGGTATTGGTATTGACTATTCCATCAAGTACGTTTTCCATCCAAGGAACTTTTCCATTGCACAGAAGATAGTAGAGGGTTATTACAATGTTCTTTATACTAATGAAAAATACTGGAAGGTTCTTTGGGGAATCAAATATTGTTCTTCTACACTCTTAAAAATAAATGTTCTTATTGGCATTGATGGCTTCATCAAGAAGCTTTAACATCCATGGAATCACTTTCCACTGGACAAAGGTCCTTAAAACTTAAAATCTTGTTTAAACTAAGAAAAAAATGGATGTTTTAAAAACTGTTCACTTAGAGGTTCCTTTGGGAACCAAAATGGTTCTTTTACACAATAAAAAATAAAGATTATTAATTGGGATTGATTGTTCCATCAAGCACGTTTTACATTCAAGTAACTTTTCCATTGCACAGAAGATAGTAGAGGGTTACTGAAATGTTCTTTAGTGATTAAAAATAAGTTATTTTAAGAACTGTTTACTGGAAGGGAATCAAATATTGTTCTGCTACAAATAACTGCTTAAAAATAAAGGTTCTTTATTGGCATTAATGGTTCCATCAAGAAGCTTTAACATCCATGGAATCACTTTCCACTGGACAAAGGTTCTTTTTAATGGAGAAATGATGTTAAAATGTTCTTTAAACTAAGAAAAAATGGATGTTTTAAGAACTGTTCACTTAAAGGTTCCTTCGGGAAGCAAAATGGTTGTTTTACACATTAAACATAACGGTACTGGTATTGACTAGTCCATCATGTACGTTTTCCATCCAAGGAACTTTTCCACTGCACAGAAGATAGTAGAGGGTTATTAAAATGTTCTTTGCTTAAACCTTTAACATTCATGGAATTTTGGAAACAAATATTTCAGATTATTAGAGAACTGTTTACTGGTTCTTTGGGAAACAAAAATGATTCTTTTACACTCCTAAAAGTAAAAATTCTGCTTCCATAAAGAACATTTAACATCCATGGAACTTTTCAACTGGCCAAAAAGGTCTTTATTATGAAAAATTCAAAGCTTTAAAAAATGGAAGCTTTAAGACCGCTTCACTTAAAGGTTCTTTTGGGAACCAAAATGGTTCTTCTACACATTAAAAATAAAGGTTCTTTATTGGCATTGAGGGTTCCATCAAGCATGTTTAATATCCATGAAACTTTTCCACTGCACAAAAGATAGTAGAGGGTTATTAAAATGTTTTTTTAAACTAATAAAAAATGGTTCTTTTAAAACTGTTTACTGAAAGGTTCTCTTGGAAACAAAAATGATTCTTTTACATTCCAACGGAACTTTTCCATTGGACAAAAAGTTCTTTATTATGAAAAAAAAGGTGATTAAAATGTGTTTTAGCTACTCTAACAAAAAATGGTTCTTTTAAGAACTGTTCACTTAAAGATTCTTCTACACTTCTACACTAAAAATAAAGGTTCTTTATTGGCATTGTTGGATCCATAAAGAACTTTTAGCATTCTTGGAATATTTCCATTGCACTAGAAGGTTTTTCACACTAAGAAAAAAAGGTTCTTTAAGATCCCAGAATGGTTCTTCTATAGCATTGCTGGGAAAAAATACTCTTTAAGCAAGCTTTATTTTGAAGAGTGTAATAAAATGCATATGACGCAACCCAATTTGTAAGACAATAGATCTTTCATAACTCACCACCATGGACCGGCTGATGGTGCATCCCTCTCATACCCGCTTCCGCCTTGTACATTTGATCCGAAGGATGATGGTTCTTCTCAGCTCCCACGTCCAGTTCGCTCTGACCCGGCTTCAGGCTCTTCCGCCTCCGTGGCTGGTACTTATAATCCGGATAGTCTTTCTTGTGCTGGAGCCGCAGTCTCTCTGCCTCTTCCACAAACGGTCGCTTCTCGCTCTCAGAAAGCAGCCTGGATGATCCGCGCAGTCGTCCGTTGCAAAGCATGGAATGAAAAAGTGCACAAGTGATTTAAAACAATCGTGTGTGAATAACAAAAAATAAATCCAGATTTAAACAGTAGCTAGAAGTGGGTCTAAACTGGCACAGACCAGATGGTTTACAAGCAGCTCCACAGAACATTGGAGTTATTTCTTTAAACTATTTAAATGTCACTAGTAGCTACTGTAGTTAATACTCTCACTGTTTACCAACAATACATATTCAGCTAGTAAACACTACTTTTGGTAACACTTTACCATTTGTTAACTTCATAAGTTAAAATGAACTAACAATGAACAATACTTCCATGACATTTATTACTCTTAGTCACCATTTCCAAGCACATTTTACAATCAAAAGTTGTATCTGTTAATATTAGTTAATGCACTGTGAACTAACATTAACCAAGATTAGCCAATACTGTTAGTTCATGCAATAACTAATGTTAACTTAAGTCTTACTGAACTTAGTAGTTATTATCCCAGTATTGACAAATAACTATTTAATGTGTTACTTACAACAAATTGCACATTTTTTGAGGTCTGTTGTGTAGTTTGTGCAATATTCCGAATTGTATGTACCTATTCCAGTTTTACTAGTAATGATTCATAACATAGCATACTAGTACTTAACTAGTCTAGTACCTATAATAAACTAGTATCAATAACAACTGATTTCAGCAGTTACATTTGTTTTATTACTTGTTAAATAACCAATCTGAATTGCTGGTTTGTAGTTAAGTTCAAAATCTTACTACTACAACAAAACCTTTTAGTGTCTAATTCAAGTACGTGTCTATTTAACTAGTACTGGGAAAGTGAAATAAATACTAGTAAGTACTAATGTCTGCGTTAGTTTCTAGTGACTTTAAAAATACACTTTGTGGTGAATTAAAAAATAGAAATAGGTATTAGTTAAAGAAGTGCCTGCCATTTACGAAACAAGCATTGATGTTATTCACTAGCAGAACTCCGTAATTCTTTGCGTATATACACTAGGCCTATACATTATATCATGTACATAATATAATGTAAAGTGTGATCCATCGATCTCCATGATGTTATACTGAAGTCCACGTACCTCCATAACTTGCCGAGGGTCTTGCTGAGCTCGGCGTTGTGGAGATGCGGATACTGATCCGCCAGCTTCCTGCGCGCCGCCTGCGCCCACACCATAAACGCGTTCATGGGTCTCTTCACATGAGGCTTGTCTTTCAAAGACCTGCTGCCCTGCATGGGCATCGGCACCAGCGACCAGTCATAGCCTTTGAGGACCTGCGACACGGCGTCTCGAATGCACGGGGGGAAACGGGCATCTTCCTCGCTGTCCGCCTGGTTACCGGCGCCGGTTTGGGAGTGCGAGCCGTTTTCGTCGGACATTGATGGAGAAGACGGCGAATCCGAGTCCACATCGCCGGTAAATGAGCTTTCAGTTCCAGAAGGAGTTTTATCCGGCTCTTTTGACATGTTACTTAAAAAAAATCCTCGCTGAAGAAACTTAAACAAAGATAAACAATCAGCGAGCGGTTACGCACGCATTTTACGCATAACGCGCGTTGGCTTTTGTGGAGATTTGGAGATCTAGATAAGAGTATATTCCAAATGAACCTATCGATTTATTGCTTTCTTGAATCTCAAGCCTCGGTCGATCAACACTGGTGAATGAACTGGCAACATTTCACAACTTGTTGGCAGGAGTGAAGTTTTCTGAGGTTTCTATACTCTCGCACTCCTCCTTCTCTCCTCTCATTGGATGAGAAGCTTTTGCGCAACTTCTCCAATTGGTCTGTCCAGGACATCAGCAACTTTTTCAGCTAATTGAACATAATTGACTAACAAATTAGACCATAAACCCATAACTGCTCATGAGTTCCCTGAATAATCCAGCCTTCGCCCACCGTATTTTATGAAAACTCTCCTAGGCATGACTTGAATAAAACAATATAGTATGTTATATGTGTAAAATATATAACATGCTTTTTTACTGCACCAAATGATTCTGTCATTAAAAATATTAAACTATTAAAAAAGGGTAAATGTGTAGCCTAAAACCTTTTTTTTTTATTTTAAAATGAACGTTTTTTACTCTTTATTTTATATATAAGCCTAAATTTAAATTCAGACCCATGGATTCCCTAAATAATCCACTATCCGTTTATATGAAAAACGTAATTCTGTCATATTTTATATAAACAGGTGAATACATTAAAACATTCAATCAAGTCATTTATATAATAAATATAGATTTTAACTCAAAGGTTCTAAGTTTTAATAAAGTTGGCACATTTGTTTTAAAATGTTGTAAATGTAAACATTTATTAATCACAATATTTACACAGTATAAATAAAGTATAAAATACACTATCAGTCAAAAGAGTTTGAATAGTTAGATTTTTGTATGTTTTTAAAGAA
>JAHKKF010442955.1:0-16630 GCA_019740295.1 Labeo calbasu | reverse complement strand
AGTGACAACCCTAATATGTTACATTTTTTGCATAGTAGTAGGTCAATCTTCACATTGCTTTTTATGTCTTGATAGTAATTCAAGATGTGACACAATTACAATTATCTGATTACTCGATTAATCATCAGAATAATCGACAGATCGCTCAATCACTAAAATAATTGTTAGTGACAGCCCTAATATGACACACAGCTTTTAAATATTTTGTATAGCAGTAGGTCAATCTTCACATTGATTTTTTATGTCTTAATAGAAAGTAATTCAAGATGACAAAGATTCGACACGATTATAATTATCCGATTACTCGATTAATTGTCAGAATAATCCTCAGATTGCTCGATTACCAAAATAATTATTAGTGACAGCCCTAATATGACACAAGGATGTTAAATATGTTGCATAGTAGAAGGCCAATCTTCACATTGCTTGTTATGTGTTGATAGTAATTAATTCAAGACAACAAAGATGCGACACGACGCAGGGCACGTCCACCAGCCGACAGATGAAATAAAATGTGGATTGGAGAACATATCTCAAGTTTTGTGACTCCAGAGGAAGTGTGTCTATATGAAGGTGCTGACTCTGATCTGTTCTTTCCGAAATGATCGGCGGATATGATCTTGTGATGAAGCGAGGGGTGAGAGGGAAATGGACAGTGCCCTTCAGGACCCAGTACAGAGACCAGCGGACCCATTTTTAGGTAGCCGTAAAGAAAGCCTGTTCAATACAGCATACATAATGAATGAAGGGTAATGTTAGACTGGGTTTTGATTCAAAGAGAGAAAGTGTGTGTGTGTGTGTGAAAGAGAGAGAGAGAGGGAGAATGCAGTATTTCTTACACCAATATAACATTCTCAATAAGTTACTTATCTTTGAGTATGTTGTAGGCCTAAATAAGAAAAAAAAGGATGTGTTGTTTGTGCAAAACGCATCGCAAACTAACACATCATGAACCTAAACAATAAAAGGTTTCAACAACAATAAACAACATTTATCATTAATATCAGACACACCCACACAGGTATAAGCTATTCTGAGTAATTCTACATTAACTCTATGATAACTCTTTACAATAACGTGTCATTTGTTCACATTAGTTTTGACTAACATGAACGAACAATAAACAATACATTTATTACACTATTTATTAACCTTTGTTAATGCTAATTAATAAAAATATTATAAAAATAATTCACAGTCCATTAACTAATGTTAACAAACACAACTTGTGATTTAAATAATGCATTAGTAAATGCTGAAATTAACATCACCTAAGATTAATAAATGCAGTAGAAGTATTGTTCATTTTTAGTTCATGTTAACTAATGCAGTAACTAATGTTAACTAATGAACCTTACTGTAAAGTGTTACTAACTCCATGAACATTTTATAAATCAACTTCAAGATCTCGGGTTCAAATGCTGATTTAAGAGTTTTTACTTCATTTTAATCACCATTTTTCAGTGTAACATTTAGTACAGATTTCCCATTTAGTCTGCTAAATTATTAAGGTCATAAAAGCAGCATGCATAATAATTATGACGCAATGCTTTAGCTAATACTTTTAGATGGAGAATAGCATGATAACTTAATTTCATATCAGATGAAATATAGAATGCTTTTTTTTTTCACTTTAAATCAGGACATACAATAGAATTTAATAGTTATTATAAAAACAATAAGCTAATTATTATTTAAAAATGGCAAATAATATATAAACTAATAATGATTACTCCTCCTCCTAAAATAAACATTTTAGAGTTTTAAAAAAATATTATTTACTCTATTTAAGATTTGTTTTTACATTTCTGACGTTTTGTCAGATTTTAAATTTCTAAGGACAATTTTGTCCCCACACTATCCTGGCGCTGCAGGATTGTTGCGTTTAGTCAGCATACAGTACAGAAAACACTGCGATAAAATGCTTCATACTTTCTCCCACCAGCCACATAAGAGCCAATGACCTTCAGAACTCACAAGCATGTAAAACTCAACAGGAACGATCTACAGCATTCATAAGTAGGGTAAAAGCACAATAATTTTCCTTTACTTTAACACAAACATCACAATGTTACTCGAGTAGAATCATCCGATTTGTTATCTCTATCTTCGGGATGCACCTGACGCAACCCCGGCCCCACGGGCCCCATTGGTCAAGCACATCACCATGACAACAAAGGGGAGGACCTCAGTTCTAGAATGCTCCTTACCTTCCAGCGACATGGGCTCCAGAATGCCGAACTGTTTGAGAACGGCCACGAACAGAATGATGACCACTCCGATGGCAAACAGCTCCATTCCCTGAATACCCATGACTGCGGTGATTCACGGCTCTTGGCACCAGAACTTGTAGAACTACTGGAAGTATTAATCTGCTAGTGTGTGTACTAACACGGGACGAAGCCAACTGGCCGATATAGCATGGCGCCAGACGCAGGGTGTCTCAGAAAGAAAGATTCATTTCATTAGCTCCTTTAGAAGAATATTTAAAAGGAAAATCAGGGGATATTTTTGGCAGAACGTCAAGCTAGCAGTGTGCATGGGAAAAAGAGTCCGGTCTAGTTACACTTATTTTGGAGATGAGAAGAGAAGTCAGCGTTTCCATGTTAGGTCATTCTTCTTGAAAGCCCCAGCGCATAAATAAAGAGCTGGATTGCAGTTCTTGTACACAGTCCAGATGTGTAAAAGCCATCCTGGGCCGCAAATGTTATTTGCAAGTGTCAACAACAGACAAGAGCATTTCAAACTCCGCCGTGCTGCGGAGACGCTGCGATATTCAAGACTGCATTCAAGATTTCATCGGGATACAGGAGCCGCAGGAAAATGGAAATTCATTCTATAGATCCAGATGAGTACGATGTGGAATTGCGACTTTGAAGCAACAGACACCTTTTTGCTTTTAAAACGATCATATTTCAAGTCCTAAGTGGCTTTTAAATCCGTGCTTTGTTGATGTTGACACGGAAATTTGAGACTGATGGGCACCCTAGTGCCTCAAACTGGAATCATTTGTCCATTTAGAAGTCACCGAAGTAATACACAGTTTAGTTATACGCAGGATCAACATCTGGCACTGTCTCGGTCACTGCGACAACCACTGAGGTGGCATCTCGAATCCGGATCCGAAGAGTTCGGCGGCCTCCTACTTCCTGTGGTGGTTGCAAAAATACGTCAGTCCTTCGCAGATCTGTCTTTAAGTGGGTGCAGATCCCTTGAAGTTCTCAACCTTACAAACGGCTCATTAAGTTCGGTCATACGTCTTGGGAGTGGTCCCGAGGAATGCGGTTTCTCGTCTCCTCCTTCTCGGGGGTTCTGCCGTCAGTCAAGCGCCCTCATCTTCTCGCTCGTCTGTTTCCTCAGAGTCAGCATCAAGTGCTTTTGTCTCTTCTTTCAAGTTGTACTGTACAGTTCACTCTCTTCCTCCCTCCCTCCCTCGCTTCTCTTGCCCTCTCTTGTCCCGTAATAATCTGCAGTGGGCAGTTTATCTTCACCTCTCTGTCCATCCCACCCCTCCTTCCGTGTCTCTTCCTCTCTGCTCATCTATGACCACTCCATCTCTTCTTTTATCCATCGCTCGCTTTCCAAGCCTCACAACCCCTGACTGCAAAGTCACAAGACCCTTGTGAGAACCGGTCCTTTTCCCCTGACCACAATCCCTTTCTCCTTTTCTCTCTCTCTCTTTTCCTTTCTTCCTTTCTGCCTGGGGACTTGGGGAAAAGTCACATTTCCAAACAGGGCAGAAAGCAGGAGAGAGGGAGCGATACTAGGGGGATCAGATTCCAGGGACGCCCTCCCCTACCGATTTCCCAGCCTCCATCCACCCACATATCTGTTCCATCCGAAGCACTTTCTTTCTCTTCTTTCTCGTGAACGAAGCGGGGTAAGGCCTTTGCTTGGAATGGGACAACCAGAGGAGATAACATTAGCTCGCAGCTTTTCCTGTTTATAGTTTAGCGAGAGAGGAAAGGAGAGAGCTATAATAGCTCAGTTAGATAAAGGAATCAATAAAGTCTTAATGGTAGCTTTAAGTCAACCAAACACAAGGTGAGATCAAACGCTGTTTCTACTGCCAGCATCCGCTCATCTGCTCTCACACCATCCCTCCTCCTCCTCCTTTCTGTCAAATAGCTGTTTTTCTAGTTAAAAGAGCCATAAAAAGATGATAAATATCAGACAGGAACAAAGTGCTACACTGTAGGCATTTCAAATGTAATGGTAATCTGTGGGGAAAATCTACATTTTTGAAAAGTCATCCTCAAATTATAAAGAATAATAAACCTCAAGATAAAACACACACTCTAGCAGATTTTAAAAAATCATTAAAATGGAATTTCAGTGATATGCTAATGCTATTTTTATCATAATTTGGACTAATGAAATCAATAAATAATGACACTTGTAGTAAAACAGGAAATTTACTACACTCTTAAAAATAAAGGTGCTTTAAAAGGTTCTTCACAGCGATGCCATAGAAGAACTATTTTTGGTTTCGCAAAGAACCATTCAGTCAAAGGTTCTTTAAAGAACCATCTTTTTCTTACATTTTTAGAATCTGAAGAACCTTCTTTCATCACAAACAAAAAGGTTCTTTAGATGTTAAAGTTTCTTTATGGAACCATTTAGACAAAAAAAATTATTTATAGTTATTTATAGTTATTATTAACAATAATTAATTGTTTTTCAAAATATTAAAACAGAAAACAGTTATTTTAAATTGTAATATTATTTTACAATATTTTGTTTTTTACTGTATTTTTAATCAAATAAATGCAGCCTTGGTGAACAAAAGTGGCTTTACAAACAAACAAACAAACAAACAAACAAACAAATAAATAAATAAATAATACTGACCCAAAACTTTTTAGCGGTTGTGTATAAATATGAATAATTATTGATAATTAATTGTTTTTTTTTTTTTTAAATATTAAAACAGAAAACAGCTATTTTAAATTGTAATAATATTTCACAATATTTTGTGAAATGCAAATAAATGCAGCCTTGGTGAACAAAAGAGGCTTTAAAAATAAAATAAAATAAATTAAAACAAACAAACAAACAAACAAACAAACAAACACATAAACAAACAAACAAACAAACAAACAAACAAACAAACAAACAAATAAATAAATACATGAACAAGTAAATAAATACTGACCTCAAACTTTTTAGCAGTAGTGTATAACAGTAAATTATTATAATTTTTTTTAAGAATATTAAAAGTTATTTTAAATTGTAATAATATTTCACAATATTTTGGTTTTTACTCTATTTTTGATCAAATAAATGCATCGTTGGTGAACAAAAAAGGCTTTAAAATACAACAAATAAAAACAAATACAAACTTTTTAGTGGTAGTGTATAACAATTAATTATTATTAATAATTAATTGTTATTAATAATATTAAACAGAAATCAGTTATTTTAAATCGTAATAATATTTTGCAGTATTATTATTTTTTTTTACTGTTTTTTACTGTATTTTTGATCAAATAAATGCAGTCTTGGTAAACAAAAAATTTAGTGGTAGACCTTTTAGTGGTAGTGTGTAATTTTTACGAATAATTATTGTTTTTAAAAATAAAACAGAAAACAGTTATTTTAAATTTTAATACTATTTCACAATATTTTGTCTTTTATTGTATTTTTGATCTTGGTGAACAAAAGAGGCTTTTTAAAAATACATAAATAAATACATAAAAAAATATTACTGACTCCAAACTTAGGACAGTAACTAGCGGTAGTGTATAATTATTATTAATAATTATTGTTATTAAAAACAGTTATTTTAAATGGTAAAAATATTTCACAGTATTCTGGTTTACTGTATTTTGATCAAATAAAAGCACGCTTAGTGAACAAAAGAGGCTTTAAAAAAAAAATATGTATAAAAATAGCCTGCATTAATTCATTAGTTAATTAATAAATACATACATGCATGCATGTATGCATAACTTTAATAACTGAAACTTGACTTTATTCAGAAGAATTCTAGTGTATTCTTATTTGATCCAATTTAGAGCTAAATTAGACATTTCAGTCCAAATTTTAAGAAATATAAAATTAGAATTTAAAAAAAGCAGTAAAACAAAATTCTTACACAATTTGGAAACTACCATTTAAAAAATATTAACATGGATAAAGAAAAAAATGTGAATTTCAGTTTGACCAGTGCAACCACATTTCTAGGATATCGCAAGTTCTAAAGAAATCTAAAAGAAATCATCTAAATAAAACAAAAGTCAAGCAACAAAATGGTCCAGTAGAAACCTATTGAATTATTATAATATTTAGTATTATTTGACCCACTTTGATCTTAGGACTTTCTAACAAGAGGTTAAGCACATACAAATCATCCAATATAAAACCAGAAATATATACACTTTTTCCCCCCTAATATGATGGCCGCAATGCCTCAATTTCACCATTATAATGCGTTCTCTGACTAGGCTGCTGTATTTATGGCTGGCGTCAGTGCTTGTTGTGTATAGGAATTAATGTCGAGCTTTTAGGAGGACGGGGCAGGTTCCAGTAATGCCATTAGAAGATGAACACTTCTTAATAGGAGCTCAAGCATGAAGCTTTTGCTGACAAGACACTATGGCCTAACATAACTCAGAGAACCCTGAACAAGGGGCATTAGAAAAACAATGGTACAATCTGAAAGCTTGGCATAGGTGCTGGGAAAACAGCATGGATTTTCTTTTCAAATGTAATTTGAACAAATCCATGCCTCTCTTTTCATTTCATTCGTGTGTTAAAACCAAGCGTTCTTCCGAATATTGATCCAGTGCACTTCAACGGCAAAATCTGGATTTGACCATCAGTGAAACAGTATTCATTCACAGCAAACAAAACATAAACACAAGGGCCATTACTATAGAGGAATAATCTGGCAAAACGATCCCTCAATGTATACAAACACCGCACTTCCCCTCTACATGTTCAGAAACTCTGCACAAACAGAAATGAAACCTGATATAAGGCAGCCGGTCCTCTATCTAATACATAAGCACTCTTGAGGCCAAACACGGCCCTGCTCTTTGAGTCCTCAGACTCGACAGAAGTGCTCTCTCTGTCTCTCCCTCGCTTTTAATGAGGTGTGATGGATCGACTTTTTAATGATAAAAACACCCTGGAATGTACTGACAATATAACTTTTACAACAACAACAAACAAAGTTCAGCGATCCAGGATGGGCTTCCATTGATCGGAGGAAATGACTAATTACTTCTCTTCTGATTAGCCAAGATTCATCCATTTTCCAGTGAGGTTTATAAGTAAGTGACTTAGCTTACACAATATGTAGACTATTTTCTGTGCTGATTTATGGGGAATATTTGTATAAATATTAAACAGATTTATAAATCATAGGAACACACTCTTATTAGTAGCAGAAAGACTATTACCTACTATTAGTTACAAATCATTCTTTTTCAACACTTTACTTTCCTGATTTCCTGTCCACAAAAGCCAGCTGTAGATGACTGTAAATGTCCTACAGGGCCCTCTGTTGGACAATACACATTACTGCACAAAACTTTTGGGAAGGATGTTTGTGATGTTATTTGTTTGCAATACTAATGCACTACTAGTATTGGTGTGGTAAGTACACTTTTATATTGGCTGCCATTTAAAAGTAGTTTTGACAACAGTCTTCAGATAAAACTATTTATGTATCTCTCTCCGTACGTATGATTCTTGTGTGAATTCAGCGAGAAGGAGTGCTCTGTATGTTTGGGGTGGAGTTGCTTTCTGCCCAAAGGTGAAAAAACATTCTGAAGCTCTTACAGTGGTAAGGAGCCTTGTCAGCATTACTCAGATCTCCTACTGCAAGTGAGTAGCCATTATTCCTGTTCAATAATTACGTGATTGATTTTTCTTTTAATTATATTTGCCAATGAAGCTGTAGTCGTAAGGTATGAAATGCTGCGTGTACGCTTATCTTTTTCGTTGGTTTGAATATAGCGATAGACGGAGCTGGGTAGTGACTGATTATTTGTAATCTGGATTAAATAATCAGATTTCCTTTTTTATTGTTTACATGATTACATAATATTCTCACAGTAGCAATAAATTATTCAGAATTTATTGACTCTCCCTGATTCTTCTTCATCTTTTCAATTTTCCTTTTTAAAATAGCCACCTTTTATATACAGTTGAGATCAAAAGTTTACATACACCTTGCAGAATCTGCAAAATGTTAATTATTTTAACAAAATAAGATGGATTATACAAAATTCATATTATTTTTTATTTAGTACTGACCTGAATAAGATATTTCACATAAAAGATGTTTACATATAATCTAAAAGATGAAATAAATAGTTGAATTTATAAAAACGACACGGTTCAAACATTTACATACGCTTGATTCTTAATGCTGTGTTTTTTTTGTTTAGTAATAGTTGTTCATGAGTCCCTTTTTTGCCCTGAACATCAGGTCCCATGACTTCATTTGGTTTTCCAGCATTTTTGTGTTTTTGAACCCTTTCCAACAATGACTGTATGATTCTTTTGACCCCGAGGGCAACTGAGGGACTCGTATGCAACTATTACAAAAGGTTCAAACGCTAAGTGATGCTCTAGAAGGAAACACAACGCATTAAGAGCCAGGGGGTGAAAACTTTTTAAATTTGAAGATTAGGGTAAATTGAATTAATTTTGTCTTCTGAAAAACATGTAAGTATCCTCTGTCGCTTTTGAAAGCCAGCACTAAATGAAAAAAAAAAAAGATGTGTCGACAAAATAAGAAGAATGTACACATCTGCATTTTAACCCCCCTGGCACAGGGGGTTAAATAACACAAAAAATCCTTTATGTATTTAATCTCATTTTATTAACCAATGTCTTTGCTTTCTTTAGCCTTCAGCCTGAGGCTTATTCATTTCACTTTTTGGTGTGAAAAGGCTTTTACATTTGCTAAAAATGATTTTTTTATAATAAAAACAAACAAGCAAGCCCTGCCCAGATTTAAAAAGTAATGTGAAAGTAGCATGAAAGTAACGTAACACGCTGGTTTCCATAATTATTTACTTTTTATGGAGTAATGCAAAATTGTAATGCATTACTTTTAAAAGTAACTTTCCCCAAAACTGACCGTTAATATCACATTTTTTTTGCTTTTCATTAAACTCACGAACCTGCTGTACTTCCTTTATGAACCCCAGTTTTGGAAACCTTGGTGTAAAATAATGTTTAATGCAGTTTGTGTTGTTAATAACAACGAGTGGAATGCATTTTCTTTTTCTTTGCATTTTTTGTATCAATACGGCACAAGATTATCCTATTTAAATCATTGTGATAAAGAATTAAGTCAGAAGTAATCAAAAAGTAGTCTGATTATATTACCTTCAATGTATAATGTAATGGATTATGTATGTTACGAACTACAATTTTTATCATGTAATATGAAATCAGCAACAGCTTACAGCGTGTAAGTAATCTACCCAGCTCTGCCGACCCAAAGCACTTTAATGGACACCTCAAAATGCAAAAAAGTGTAAACAATCAATATGTTGTTCTCAAAACATGCTTGATTATTATTTGAAAGCTCTGCATTTCATTTTTGTTTATCCTCTTTTTTTTTTGCATATCTGCTGCCTTTCCACAAGTGGTTCGGACCACAGAAGCTCCAGCACTTTCATCAAACCAAACCTCATCTGCACCCATTTTATTTGTAACACGTATGTTCATACTTACACATTCTCAGCTCAAAATACCTGATAGACATACTGCAGTATTTTCAGAGCTACAGTCTTTAGAAATAACACTTGCGTAGAGTGAAAATGTTGATGCACTCTGAGAACACATACAGTGGGGTACAAAAGTCTGAGAACACTTCTATTCTGCATTTTTGGTAATTTAATACACTGTTTCATTACAAATTACAATCTTTTATCAGCAAAAGTCAGTGGTGAGTTGAACTGAGAACTGTACATGAATTTCAGAATGTCTCAAACTTTATTTGTATTTGATCATGTTCTCCAGCATTATTTCAGATTTCTAATGGCCTACAAGTAGTGCAGAGTTTGCATGTGTAAAAATCCCAATAATCTTTGTTTAGAGGTGTACATCGTTTTTAGGACCTCGCTTGTGTGTATAACAGAAACATGAGGTTAAAATCATGCGTTGCTGTGCTAATCAGTTTTATAATTTATTTTCAGAATGCATCAGTTATACGCTATATTGCATCTGTGCTATTACTGTGACGGTGTTTTTGTTTCATTGCTTTTATGGAATCTCCAAAAGATGCAGGAAAATGAGTAAAACAGGTAAAATATTATTATACTTATTACAATAATTCACTTCCTTTTTAATATAGAAAATACTAACTCCTCTTCTGAACAGGCGAAATCACTTTGGTGGTGGGTGACACTTCTAATCCAGACAGCGGACCAAAAAACATAGAGGCAAGTAAAGTGGAGTAACAAAAAAAAAAGAGCTTTAACTTTAAAGTAGTGCTACCCAACGATTAATTGCGATTAATCACATCCTAAATGAAAGTTTTTGCGCACATAATATGCGTGTGTACTGTGTATATTTATTATGTATATATAAATACACACCTGCATGTATATATTTAAGAAAAATGTTGTTTATATAATAAATATATTTATATATAATATAAATTATATGAATATAAATATTTACATGTAAATATTTTTAAAATATATACTGCATGTGTGTTTATTTATATATACATAATATACACAGTACACACATATTATGTACACAAAAACTTTTATTTTGGATGCGATTAATCGCGATTAATCGTTTGAACGGCACTACTTTAAAGATACTCATATGAGCAAGATTTTGTAGAATTGATCAGTTCTCTTGTGTTTAGGATAAGTGGCACTCATCGTCAGCAGTTCAAGAAAACACCAGTTTTAGGATGAGCTCTGTCTACCAAAGCCTGATCCCCTCCGCTACTGAGAGGCAGTCAGTCTATGAGAGTCTTGATCAAGGGGAGAATCAATTTACAGACATTTATGAGAGTTGTGAGTGATGGTATAATCACCACAATACACACACTGACAAACTTTAATGATTAGTTCACTTCCACATTAAAAATTTGCTGATAACTTACTCACCCCCTTATCATCCAAGATGTCCATACCTTTATATCTTCAGTCGAAAAGAAATTACGATTTTTGAGGAAAACATTCAAGGATTTCTCCATGTAGTGGACTTTATTGGGGATCAATGGGTTGAAGGTCCAAATTGCAGTTTCAGTGCAGCTTCAAAGGGCTATACACGATCCCAACTGATGAATAAGGGTCTTATTTAATAAAACAATAAGTCATTTTCTAAAATAAATAAAAAATTATATACTTATTAACCACAAATGCTCATCTTGCAATAGCTACAATGCGCATTACGTAATCACGCACACGTGAAGAAGGCCTAAGTACTGACCCAGTGTTTACAAAGCGAACGTGCAAAGAAAGTCAAATGCTCTTTATCCAAAAAGGTAAAACGATGTCGGATGATTTTGAAGTTGGAGGAGAAAATGATATTGCTACCCATTTTTTTTCAATGTGATTAGGAAATACGCAAAGACGCGCATCGCAGCGCTAGTGCAAGACAAGCATTTGTGGTTAAGAGGTATATAAATTTGTATTTCTTTTTTAAAAAATGACAGATTGTTTTGCGTGTAGAGCCCTTTGAAGCTGCATTGAAACGGCAATTTGGACCTTAAACCCTTTGATCGTTACTGAAGTCCACTATGGAGAAGAACCGTAAAATGTTTTCCTCAAAAACCTAAGTTTCTTTTCGACTGAAGACAGAAAGACATGAATTTCTTGATGACACAGGGCTGAGCAAATTATCAGGACATTTTTATTCTGGAAGTGAACTAGTTCTAGTTCTAGTCTTTACCTACTATGTACAATTTACATTTACTATATACTATATACATTTAATCATTTAATACAACGCACTTGTTGTGTGCATACATGTTTTACATACATTTTACATTGTACTTATATTTAAAATACAAGTTGACCCACTCTTAAAGTACCTTGTACCAAATAATCTATTATTTCTGACATAGTAGTACTTTAAGACAACTAATATTAAATGGGACCTAAAGATTCATATGGTTATTTGCTTTTATAAAATGCAGTAACAGCACAAAAGATATCAATGTTCAACGAATAGCCAAATGTATCATTAATAAATAGCAAAATAAACTTCCAAATAAGATCCAATATATAATGTAACTTCCCAGGTGTGTGCTTATAGATATTTTACAATTCGCTGCTAGAAATTCACTTGAATTCATCAAAATTTAGAGTCTGAACAACCAGTTTCATACCTAAAACATGCAGACAGACTTGACTACTGACCTTTTTAATGCATTATATATTATCTAATTAATTGTACTTAAAGTGTTAAACTGACAGCCTTTTAAAATGTACATTATTTTATTTTATTTAAAAAAATGTACTCAGAAAGTAACTTGCAATAATTTTACAATAACAAAGAACAAGTAATACATTGAATTTTCTTGGAAGCGGAATTGTATTTTCTTGTAAACAAGATATATAATATACTGTAATAAAATAATCTTTCTTCTGTTTACTACTTCGAAGAGAGTTTTTTTTTTTTTTTTAACTCATAAATGAATTTTCCAAACACTTGGGAAAACTATGCTTCTTCTTTTTGGGTAGTTGAGAAATAATATGCACAGGATTTCTTTTCTTTATTTCTTTTTCCACATCAATAACATGTACAGGTGCTATATTTTACTATTTTGTTTATATAAATTTTAAATCACCACTTTTGCTCTTAAATAACCCAATTATTAATTAAAAATTCATTAATAAATCTAACTTCTCTCAATAATTCTCACATTTAAGCTTAGTTCAAATAATAATATGCTAAATAATTGTAAAAAAAAGAAATGATATTAATAATAAAAACTTCAACTTGACTTCATCTCACCTACATTCTGCGTTTCAATATGTTTGTTCTATGTAATATAATCAACTTGAAATGTACAATGAACACTTGAAAAAAAAAAATCTTGTAATGTTTTCTAATAATTTTACTGCAAAACTAACACTGTAATGTTCAACTTATGCCAAACATGTAGATTTGGGTATTAAACAATTAAAGTGACAAAACACAGACAGCTCAAACACAGCGTTCAGATGAACGTTACCTGAGCGGTGATAGCGAGCCGTACTGTGACGACAGTCAGCCAGGAAGCTGGGTCGCGAGAAACGCCGACGCGCTTCTAAAGAGAGCGTAGCCATCACGCTCCCCATTATAGACTGCTACAGAAACCACACCAGATTCGTTACAAATGTGAACCACAATAAGCATGAACCAGCTTTTCCCCAAGAAAGCAGATGACAACCTCTGTGTGTGTGTGTATGAGTGTGTCAGAAAGCACATTGAGCAGTCTGTTTGGTGACTACGGGTCAGACATTCAGATACAGACACATGTGAGGGAGAAAAACACTTCAAAGATCCAGCGCTACGTTGACCTTTCACTTAAAACACAACACATACTCTCTCTCCTGCGCCCTATGTTTGAAAGTTTTTTTCCTCTCACACCAAGACCACCTAACAGAGGTAGAAATATTATGAGTATATGAATAAAACAGGTGTGTTTCAAGACCCCTGTGTTGAGCACAGACCAAAGCCTCTTTAAAAAAGTGCATAGGCTGTTATTTACAGCTAGTTACATAAGTATGTACAATTTAAGGCAGAGTTCTTTAACAGTGATAACTGGTCTGCCAGTTATTGTTTGAATTATTTTATCAATCCATGAATTCAAGTTATATATACACTACCAGTCAAACGTTTGTAAACAGTGAGATTTTTAATGTTTTTTAAAGAAGTCTCTTCTGCTCACCAAGCCTGCTTTTATTTAATCCAAAATACAGCAATGGCAGTAATATTGTGACATATTTTTACTTTTTAAAATAACTGCTTTCTATTTGAATATATTTTAAAATGTAATTTATTCCTGTGATTAAAACTAAATTTTCAGCATCAATACTCCATGTCTTCATAGAAAGTTCTTCTGAACTTTCTATTCATCACAGAAACCTGAAAAAAATTTACTCAGCTGTTTTCAACATAATAATAATAATGCTAATTATTTAAATTGTTTTTTGAGTGGAAATCAGAGTATTAGAATGATTTCTGAAGGATCATGTGACTGGAGTGACTGGATAGCTTTGAAAATGCAGGAATAAATTACATTTTATAATAGATTTAAACAGAAATAGTAAAAATATTTCAAAATTGTACCATTTTTGCTGTACTTTGGATCAAATAAATGCAGGCTTGATGTGCAGAAGAGACTTTAAAAAAAAACAAAAAAAACATTAAAAATCGTACTGTTCAAAAACTTTTGACTGGTAGTGTATTTATTAAAAATGACAAATTTTGCATATTTTAAATATTATTAATTAATTATATAAAATTCTATAGTATCAATGTTTTTTTTGAAAGAAGTCTCTTATGTTCACCAAGGCTGCCTTTATTTGAAAATACAGCAAAAACACCAATACTGTAAAACATTATTCTAATTCAAAATTATGTTTTCTATTTTAATATTTTTTAAAATACAGTATAATTGATTGCTGTGATGGCAAAGCTGAATTTTTAGCAGCATTTCCTCTAATTCAGTGTCACTTTAGTATCATTTATGTACCATTATAGCTTTTATTAATATTTTGAATATTATATTTTCAGTTTCATTTTTAATTTTAGTTATTTTTATTTCAGTTTTAGTTTTAGTTTAGTTCAGTAGGTTTTTTCCCCCAGGGTTTATTTATTTCCACTTAATAGGTGTAGTGCATCAACTTAAACTTATTTCACTTCAAAGCGGCATTTTTCATTTTTAGTTACAAAAACTTCATCTAATATTTCTATTTTATTTAATATATTTTCAACAAAAATGAAATAGAACATTTCAACATTTCAAAGTTTTAATACTTTTAATCCTAGTTAATAATAACCCTACGCCAGTCTTCAGTGTCACATGATTTTTCAGAAATCATTCAAAAATCCTGATTTGCTGCTCAAAAACATTTCTTATTATTATCAGTGTTAAAAACTGTTGTCCTGGAATTATTTTTTCAGGACTGTTGATGAAGAGAAAGTTCAAAAGAACAGTGTGAAATAGAAATAATTGCAACATTCTAAATAAAAAGTCTTTACTATCACTTCTGATCAATTCGGTTCTTAAAGAATCTCTGTAACACTTCACTTAAAGCTTTTATGTATAATGTATTATAAAGGGTTATAAAAAGGTATAATGCATTATAATTATTCATAATGTGCGCTGTAATACATTATATCTTGTCGTAAATAATTGTAAACGAATTTAAAATGTAACAATGAATTGATGTCATCACAATTATTCATGAGATGGTCCAATGCATTATAAGGTGCATTACAAGGCATAATTAATACATTAAAACTACTTTTATAATGCATTATACATAAAGCCTTTAAGTAAAGTGTGACCAAAATCTCTTCTCGAATCTTACTGACCCCAATCTTTTAAACTCTTGGCGTCAGTAGTGTGTAGTGTAATGGACCGCTCTGTCCACTGTGAGGCACTAGTGCATCATTGACTCTTGTGGTACTTTCACAACAGTCACATATTGTGTCCTGGTTGGTTGACCTGGCTGAAGGCCACTGAAACCTGAGACGACAGATTGAGTCGATCTGACTATTTAAGGGACATATAAATGCTTAATTAGCAAGACTTATGTTCATATTCTGTTGCTTAACCTGAACTGGCCCTGCTGATGCCGCAATTTCTTTTCCTGTCACAGAAAAAAAAAGTCTGTTGACCTGCAAGCAGTCAAGAGACTATATCAAACAGATTTTTGTAGATACGTTTAACAGATTCCTTCTGAAATTGTCTAAAGCTTTATCATCTTTCCATTTTGGAGGTTTATACTGTGATATGTATTCAGTTTCCAATTAAATAACCCCTAGATTTTGATTCTCATGGTCCAGACCTATGCAGAGCTCAACGAGTTGTAAAATGTGCCTAACTTTTTTCTGCTGAAGGCTTTTTCTGCTATTTTATGAAGGTTAAGGTTTAAAATAATTAGGCCTAATAATAGCATTCAGTTCCATTTTCACACATTGTCTCTCAAACCATTTCACAGAGTTCTGCAGATTTTTGCTTCAAAATCAAAGCAGAAATGGCTCGATTCTGGCCTGGAATGATTCATTCCCTCCTGACCCCGGAGTTCACGTCTCTATATGAATGTGCAAATGGAATTGAAATAGACTCTGTCTCTCTGTCTCTGTGGTGTAATTCAGCACACACACTCAAGAACATTTTAGGACAATCATGTTTAGCTAATAGACCACAAGGTGCATGGAGATTTGAGATAATTGGCTGCTAGTGGGAGTTTGGAAAGCTGAGGGCAGATCTCACAGGACAGACACAACAGAGAAAAATGTGAGTTCGGTGGAGAATTAATAAGAGGAAAGAAATTAGAAGAAAGCAAAAAATGGCAAAGTTGAGAGGGCTTTTTTAACATTTAAAAGGGGTCATCGGATGCGAAGTTCACTTTTACATGTTGTTTGAACATTAATGTGTGTTGGCAGTGTATGTACAAATCTACCCTATAATGATAAAAAT
>JAHKKF010442635.1:0-16560 GCA_019740295.1 Labeo calbasu | reverse complement strand
TTGATCAAAAACTGTAATATTGTGAAATATTATTGCAGTTTAAAATAATGGTTTTCTATTTTAATATATTTCAAAATACAATTTATTCCTGTGATGCAAAGCTGAAATTTCATCAGCCATTACTCTAGTCTTCAGTGTCACATGATCCTTAGTACTTTTATTATGAATGCTGGAAACAGTTGTGCTGTTTAATATTTTTTGGAACCTGTGACTCATTTTTCAGGATTCTTTAATGAATAAAACGTTAAAAAGAACAACATTTATTTAAAAAAATTAAAATAAAATAAAATAAAATAAAATAAAATAAAATAAAATAAAATAAAATAAAATGTCTTTGCTATAACACATCCTTGGTAAATAAAAGTATTCATTTCTTTTTTTTTATTCTCTCAAAAAAAGAAAGAATACAAATTTACTGACCACAAACTTTTAAATGGTAGTTTAGTTTGTTACAAAAGATTTCTATTTTAAATAAATGCTGTTCTTTTTCACTTTATATTTATTAAAGAATCTTGTAAAAAGTATCACAAGTTCGAACAAAATATTAAACAGCACGACTGTTTTCAACATTGATAATAAATCAGCATATTAGAATTATTTTTGAAAATTCAGCTTTGCATCACATGACTTAATTGCATTTTAAAATATATTAACATAGAAAACTGTTATTTCACATTGAAATAACATTTCACAATATTTTTGATCAAATAACTGCAGCCTTGATAAGCATAAAAATGTCTTTAAAAACATTAAAAATCTTACTGACCCCAAAACTGTATATACTGTACACACAATGTAATTCACCCCACTGACTTAAAATATCTTCTTTTGTGTTACATGTTTGGAAAACATGAACAGGACTAAACACTGACAGCCTTTTTATATTTGGGTGAACTGTTCTTTTAAAAGCTTCTGTTTCCCATAAAGTAAGAAATGTGAATGGTGATTTATACTGCATAGGTCCATAAAAGCACCATAAAAGTCTCTTAAAAATGCTCCACACAACTCATGCACTATATTCAAAAATCATATAATAGCTTTGCATTAAACAGACAGAAATGTGCCATGTGACTGTTCACCATTTATCTTCATTGTAGCGCTGCCATATCACAATCATGTGACATGTGAAAACAAATAATGTTTCTGTCATCAGACCTTCACTAACGTGCTTAAAAGTGCAATTTTATAAACCGAATGCAAACCTGAATTAGACCTAAGAGCTTCAGCTATTGCATAGCATCAGAAGACAATGAATATAGTGCAAGAATGACATTGACTTCTATTATGGGTCTTTTTGGAGTCAACCATTCTTTAGGGGAAACAGTTTGGTCATCATGTGCAGAAAAAAAACCCCTGCAGCCAACAGTGCCAAAGGTATTGAGTACACAGAGATAACCAATGTGTGAGGGTTGAAAGACTGGCCTAATGTTCTCTTAAATACCTGCAAACTGATCAGTCCAGGGGTAATCGGAGCTTGGGTCTCATGGGACATCAGTCACAGTGAAGAGTATTGTCCAAAAACAGCATGTGAATACGTGCCAGGACTCAGCAGGTAACTGAGATTCTGCATTACCAGGGATAGAAACACAAATCACAATGCAGAGAATGAGCAAGCCAAGAAGGCTTGTTTTATTTTTAACCGCTGTTCACAATCCTGCCTGTAAAGTCTCTCATAAAGTCATGCATTAAAACGGTCTCAAGGGACAAACCTGTTGCGCTTTCCACATCTAGTATATAGAAGCAGATAGTGTTTCCTTTCTAGTCGACTCCTGCAGAATCTGCAGTTGTTTTGGTCTCTGTCAAGACTAGAGACAACAAAAATGAAAATGTTACATTGACGCTTGCATTGTTCATAAGAGATAATCATTTTCCCCAGCCATGACACAGCAGGGTGCCCTTGTCAGGAGCTTTTCTCAGTAAATGTCACTTCTATTGAAATATCAGCAGAAATGCTGCTGATTACAAAAGCCTCTCATCAAGGTGTTCCTCGCTCACAAACATCACATTTCTGTACAGATGCAGTTAGTTCAGCTTATTCTGCAGTCGTACCAAATCCGCACAAAACCATTTTCCCCCTTGGACCCCAAAGGATCGCAGTTTGTAATGCTGGATAATGTGAGTCGAATCATCTTTAGCTTATGTAAATGCAGTCATAATTTTGCCCAGATGGAATGTTTGATCATTTTCTCCTTTTCTGCTTTGGACAAAATCTGATGAATTTTATCTAGCTGTGTGCTTTCTGTTCATCGTATTAACTGATCGTATCTCTTCACAAGACTTGAGTTAAACTGCTCCATGCATATGGATTCGTTTTACTGTGCTTTTAGAACCTTTTTGGATCTTTTAAGTTTGGTTACCTGGACTTTCAAAATGCCTCTTAGGTTTCATTAAAAACCTATCCTTAAAAAAGTGTTTGGATGCAAAAACAAAAAAATCTAAATATTGAGAAAAATCACTTTTAAAGTTGTTCCAATTAAGTTCATAGCAATGCATATTACTAATCAAAAATTATGTTTTGATATATTTGCGGTAGGAAATTTACAAAATATCTTCATGGAAAATTATCTTTACTTAATATCCTAATGATTTTTGGCATAAAAGAAAAATCGATAAATTTGACCGATCCGATGTATTTTTGGCTATTGATACAAATATACCCGTGCAACATAAGGATTTGTGGTCCACAGTCACATATATGAATAAATAAATTAATCAATTGAGAGCACAAAATTGTGTTGTTATTATTATTATTATATTACTGAGAGCACAACATTGTAGACAGTGGTTTAGTTGTGTACTTGGCTAGATTATCTGAATAAATAAATAAATAAAATATGACAGGATTCATATGGCAGGATTATATATTCACACACTAGTTGACATAAGATTGTACAGGAAACCCTGAATTCTGTCATTTTCTGTCAAAATATGTCATTCCAAAACTGAGGGGAAAAATACATAGTATTAAAAGTTGGCCATATGCACATGATAGGCAGGAAAAATATCATATGTGACCCTGGACCACAAAACCAGTCGTAAGTAACATGGGTTTATTTGTAGCAATAACCAACAATACATTGTATGGGTCAAAATTATTGTTTCTTTATGCCAAAAATCATTAGGATATTAAATAAAGATCATGTTCCATGAAGATATTTTGTAATTTTCTACCATAAATATATCAACTTAATTTTTGATTAGTAATATGCATTGCTAAGAACTTCATTTGGACAACTTTAAAGGCGATTTTCTCAATATTTAGTTTTTTTGCACCCTCAGATTACAGATATTCAAATAGTTTTATTTCAGCCAAATATTGTCTCATCCTAACAAATCATACATCAATGGAAAGCTTATTTATTCAGATTTCAGATGATGATAAACCTCAATTTAAAAAAAAAAACTGACCCTTATGACTGGTTTTGTGGTCCAAGGTCACGTAAGAAATTTAAATATTATATTGTATATTAAGAATTCGTTCTCACGTATTAGGAATTAATTTCATAATTTTTAGTACATCATGGCCATAGTACTTCGTTCTCTTATTTAATTTAAAACGAGGTAATGAATTAGTACAATGTGGCCACGATTTACTAACATGAGTGAATTAAGTTGTGGGAACAAATTCTTTATTTGTTGCCATTACTTAACTAAAATGAGGGAAAATTATGGCTACAATTTGACTAAAAATGAGGCAACAGTTTAATAAAATACGGGAAGAAATTTTTTGTTTGCAGCCATGATAAATCCAACATTCTATCATGAAACTCTAGCTGGCGCAGTCATGATGACATCATTATCACATTGCGCAGCTGATTGGTTCTTTTCCATCAGCAGCCAATGAGCTTAATGCTCAACATTCAAATACTTGGATATTGCTTGCAGTAGCAGTTGCAGTGCCCTTTAGAAACCCTCCACCTTCCCCAGCGTCACCTGTATAGATCTGCTATGGGGTGACTTCATATATGTTATGTGGGGGTTATTTCTTATGTTGAATATTTGCAACAGTATTTCTTACATGCTCACAGCAGCATGTTGTGGATGTATTTGGCAGTAGCAAATCTCGATACCTGATGTGCCGCAACAGCAGCGTTAGCTGATTTTTTCTGCCAAGACCAAACACACTAACATTGTCATGTACATTACCATACTAAACTCTCAGAGAGTTGTCATGATAGAAATATATATATTTTTTCCATGTCACATGCATGGTTTATCTTGATTCTTTTATAGTGTTTTCTGGTCCATTTTGTAGACAAGGTCACAATAAAATGTTGTTGTATGGAAAGGATTCCACTTGGAAGTACAACAGCATCAAGATGAGTAAATAAGGACAGACCCGCTTTGGGGTCCAACTGAGGATAGGTTTAATCAAGATAAGGTATTTAAAGCACTGCCCTGCTTCGTATCAACAGTCTTGAGTGCCTCGATCTCCTGAGCTCTGCCTCCGGTTTGGTCATCCTTCAGGGAGCTGTCAAGACTTCTTTTGGCCTGTCCTCTCTCATTCATCATCCTCATTAGCAGCCTGCGCACGAACACAGAGTTCATGCAACATGCAGACAAACACACATGTCCTTTTTTAAAAGGAAAGGACTGAGAAAATTGGAGGAATGCAAAAGAACAGCCTTTCAGAGGGATGCAGCTATTCATTACCAGTCGAGCTTCTCATCAGGTACAGGAAGCCATTGGTAGGGCTCATCTGAGAGGTGACTGCTAGCGGATCCCGGCCCAGACTCTTGGCTATTTTCGTGGAGAACACTTCAGTGTAATTGCCTTCCAACTGAGGCTATATTTTGTTGCAGAGAAAATTGGCGCACAGCACAGCCCTCTCCTGCTGCAAACAGGTTTTCATTTCCCCCTAAACAAAAAAGCAGGGAGAGTGACAAGCTTTAGGATGTAAATACCAGCTCGGCGCTGAAGAGCCTCCTGCCATTTCGTCAAGGGGGGATATTGAAAGTGCAGCGATTTGCCCTGTTTAAAATTGCAAGAGCAGTTTATGTGCTTCACAGAATCTGTAAAAAGTCAAGAACAAGCCTGCATCTCCTTCCTGCTCCGTTCATATCCACCTTGACAGGCAGGATTAAAATTGACATTCATACTGGATCATTATTGCCGTGACTGTATAAGAGAAAGTAACGATAGAATTAGAGAACTGAGTGAAGTTATTCATTACCATAACCCTGTGGATATGGTCTCAGTTATGAAGATTTGATGAACATAGACAGATATGAATCCTCCGTAAAATGTGTGTAATTGCCGGAGGAATCATCTTTGGAATTATCTTGATGTATTAATTTTGGTAGTGACATGATTAGATGATCATTACATTTGCTACAGTAAAACTCAAAGGCTGAGGCTCTGCTTACGGTAGCTTTTAAAAGTTTGAGGAAGCTGTTTTGTTTTAATATTTATAAAATGTCATTTACGTAACTGATTTCTGATGTAATTTACTTCAGAAATCATTCTAATATGCTGATTTGCTGCTCAAGAAGCCAGCGTTGACATATTTTATATTTTTGTGCAAACTGAAGATTCAAACGCTCACTGATGCTTTAGAAGGAAAGACGATGCATTAAGAGCCGGGGGTGAAAACTTTTGAACAGAATGACATTTTTCTTATTTTGCCTAAATATCTTTTTTTTAGCATTTAGTACTGCCCTTCAGAAGCTACAGAAGGTACTTACTTGTTTCCTAAAAGTCAAAATAAGTTAAATTTGCCCTCCGGCTCTTAATCCATTGTGCATACTTCTGAAGCATGAGTGAGCGTTTGAACCTTCTGTAATAGTTGCATACGAGTCTCTCAGTTGTCCTCAGTGTGAAAAGATGGATCTCAAAATCATACAGTCATTGCTGGAAAGGGTTCAAATGTGCAAAAATGCTGGAAAACCAAAGAATTTGTGCGACCTAAAGGATTTTTCTGACAAACAGCAGGTTTCATGAGTGACTCATGAACAATCACTAAACAAAAAACAGCTGTTGATCATTCAGGTAACAACACAGTATTAAGAATCAAGTGTATATACACTTTTGAATGGGTTGTTTTTATAAATTCAACTCTTATTTTCTCTTGTGGACTATATGTAAACATTTTATGTGAAATATCTTATTTAGCTCAGCACTAAATAAAATAACATCCATTTTGTATGATCCCTTTTATTTTGGCAAAATAATTAACATTTTGCAGAGTCTGCAAGGTGTATGTACACTTTTGACCTCAACTGTAAGTGTTCAGTATATTCAGCTAGCTCAGCTTGCTAACATAAGCAGATAAACTTAAATACATACTTAGATACAATGCATCATCTGCAAATAAGAAAATGCTAGAACTTTTTTCAGAACTAACCAACCAGATAAACCAGCCGCACACCAGCTTAGCCAGGCTGGGATACTAATTAAACCAGTTAGCTAAGATGTTTTGTCAGCAGGGAATGAGTTTACGAGCAAAATTGAGCTTATCTAACGATAATTGTTTTCCACACAATCATATTTATGTATATTCTGACCTACTTTTCAAAGTTTCCTTATTTTTTTAATGATAGAGAGACACTTTTGGCTGAGCTCTAATTTAATACTCGAATTCTGAGTTAAAAAGCACTAGCAATCAAGTCTTTCTGTCTGTCTGATTGGGCACGATTAATAATTTAGTTGAATTTTACGAGTGTCTCATCTATTTTGTAGCTATTTCCTGGGCAAAAGAAGAGAAACTGATTGATGGCCTATTGTCGGAAATAAGCGAGACCTCTTTCCCACAAGCCGGCAGTTTGAAGCAAACTTTAATCTCCTCCTAGTAAACATTCATCTTACCCTGAGCCACATCTCTCTCTGTCTGTCTTTCTCTGTGGTTCCTTTGGCATCTCGGTCGGTTTAATTAACTGGGATT
This sequence comes from Labeo calbasu, assembly GCA_019740295.1. Classification (NCBI taxonomy): domain Eukaryota; kingdom Metazoa; phylum Chordata; class Actinopteri; order Cypriniformes; family Cyprinidae; genus Labeo; species Labeo calbasu. The sequence continues at coordinate 9,680 of JAHKKF010442635.1, read as the reverse complement.
AGAAGCCACTACAGTGTCTTGTAAGGCTGGTTTATGAGTCACACACTAAGAGGTCATCAGGGGTCCTACATGAAGGAAAACCCATCACACAGAGCTTTTTAACGGAAACAAACACTCGGGTAAAGCTACTTATAAAGTCTGAAGGCCAAGTCTTACATTTTTAATCTTTGAAACAGGCTGGTCCTTCAGCTACCGATATAATAGCAGAGTAATTTTCAGTTAAATGCAAATTCTTAATTAATAGACATGGTGAAGTGGCAAGAGTTTAGCAGAAAAAAAAATGTTCTCTAACTAATTTAAGCAGCCTGTAAAGTGTGTTTTATAACGCCAGTTAAATTTTATTGCAATATTTCTGTCATGTCATACATCCTGTTTATATTAATAGCTTGCTATGAATAGTGTTTTGGATTCATTACACATACTTGCTGTCACCATATGTTTGGTGTACTGACACCACAAGCTGTCTGTGAACATGCATCACATCACTCTCAACTCACAGAAAGCATCCAGAAAGCTTCATAAGAATGTGTGCGTGTGTGTATTTTTATTTCAGTGACGATTAAGTAAAGATGTTTCAAAAATAAACTCTAAATAACAGCACTAAAATGCATCTGGAAGTCAGAAATGCATGCTTTGTCCTTTGACTAACATGGTGGGAAATCAATACACTGACAAAACACTGGCAATAAACAATGTGAATAAAGTCTAGATGCCCTTGGTAAAGCCACTTTAAATTATATAATCCATCAAAGATTAAGCAGGTATCAAAGCTCAGCATTTCTCTCAGAATTTGCTCAGTTTCATCTAATTTCCTCAAACCTGGTAAGACTAAAGAACAGGGAGAAGTCTTCATTTGATTAGTCGTCTTTTGTAATGACCCTTCAGCTGATACCTGTCAAGTGTTCCAGACCTTGATGGAAGCAAATTGGTGAAAATTGGTGTCTTGTGAATTTACAAAGTACCAAATAAAGCATTAAGAGGATGAGCATTACAGTGTTTTAACCATGTTTAAGGGGTGTTCTAGCTCTCTTAGGCATGGTAAAGTCACTGTAACAAAACCTAAATGGATATTGCATTTATAAAACAGCAGTAACACATACATACAGTGTCATGCGAAAGTTTGGGAACCCAAGGCAGAATCTGTGAAAATGTGAAGAATAATAACAAAATAAAAGGGATCATACAAACTGCATGTTATTTTTTATGTTTACATATAGTCCACAAGACAAAAACATAGCCCCCTTCAAAAGTTTATGAACCCTTAGTTCTTAATACTGTGTGTGGTTACCTGGATGATCTACGACTGTTTTTTGTTTTGTGATGGTTGTTCATGAGTCCCTTGTTTGTTCTGAATAGTTAAATTGAGCACTGTTCTTCAGACAAATCCCAAATCCCAATCACAAAACAAAAAACTGTCGTAGATCATCCAGGTAACCACACAAAGTATTAAGAATCTAGGTTAGTCATTTTAGTGTAATCATGTAATTATAAAAAAAAGGAACCGCAATCTGATTATGAGCATTTTTAAAAATGTAATAAACTCTAATTAGAAGTGCTTAATTTTTGGAATCTAATTATGTCTAATTACATGTAATCAGTAATTGAGCAGAAAATTAGAATATTAGAATGATTTCTGAAGGATCATGTGACACTGAAGACTGAAGTAATAATGCTGAAAATTCAGCTTTACCATAACAGGAATAAAGGACTTTTTAATACATATTAAAATAGAAAATAGCTAGATATTAAAAAAAAAAAATGAAATAAAAACAGAAAACAGCTATTTTAATTTGTAGTAATGTAGCAAATAAATCCAGCCTTAGTGAGCCTTTAAAAAACATAAAAAATCTCATAAATTTTAAACATTTTGAACATTAGTGCACAAGGAACGAAATTCAAAATCCAAAGTGCAGATATAAACTACTTCAATTGCCTGTGTTTAGTCAGATTTACTGAATAGAAAGTCTTTGTGTGCTTGTCACTGCATGTGGAACATCAAGCCTAACGAAATTCTTTGTGTAGCTTTGCACTGGCGATGTGAATACTGTAATGCTGCATGGATACTGTTAATATGGGTGCTGAAATATGCACTGCTTCTGCATGTAGTGTGAAACACACCTCACTGTAAGCTGTTTACAGTTTCCAAGCAACGTACTGTAGCAACTTGTCACTTTACTAAACAGTAAGATTTGCAATAACAAGTATGCATTCAGCTTTGAATGCAGCTCATTCATTCAGAATTAACTGTTGGATCTAAACAAGATGTATAATATTCAGCTGCATAAAATGCATTAAAAAGCCTGACTGATTGGTATACCAATTCCACATGCACTCATGTATGCAATCGCCTTTCCTGACCTGAGAACAGTTCCTATTTTCAGAGCTCTTGGTGTGAGTGTGAGAGCGATATAATATAAAGGTTGTGAAGAGCCTATTTTTGAGCAGATCGAGGAACAGACAACACTGTCATCAAAAATAACTCTGCAGATGTCTGAGAGAAATATTGCCCAGAAAGAGCACACATGGTCTCTCCACATGTGATGAACGAGCCTCTACGCATTTCTGTTCTACGTGTCTCTCCAATTCTTCACATCCGTCTATTTTTGGTCCGACGCTGTTCGTTATTTGTGGTACCACCTGCAAAGCCTTTAATTAGCTCACATCTGCTTCACTCCCTCCCAAACCGATGCACTTGGCGCCCCTCCACTGTAAAAGACCATCATGAAGCATAACCCCCCAAATCAAAAGGCCATCAGGACAAAAGCAAGCTGAAATTGCTAATGCTCGATTCCATGAAGACTGCAGAATGAGATGCCATATTAGGAGCGGGTGCGTTTTCATCTGACGCACAAAGAATTGGAGCCTTCAAACAAGTCTCGTCGAGTCAAGAAAAGCAAAACAACTGGGATTAAATATAGATTTCTCTGCTCTCTGTCAGCCAAGGCAATCTCAAAAACAAAAAGCAATCAATAATGCTCAAAAGAAAACGAGAAATGGGACAAAACAGTTTTAAGAGTGCTTCAGCGGGGACTTGTTTCCGTTCTGCTTTCAAGTCAGAATCTGTTTTTTTGCTCTGTTTTGTTGCAGGCCTGCGCCGGAGTTACTCGTGCAGCGTTTGCAACGTGGTGCTGAACTCTATCGAGCAGTATCACGCACATCTCCAGGGTTCCAAACACCAAAACAAGTGAGTGTGAATTTTCTGTCCTGAATGATATTCCCTTCTTTCAGATCTTTCCAAGAGACTGCTCTCTTGATAGCCAAAGAGACTTATTAGAGTTATGTTTCATTTTACTACAGTGCCAGCTTTACCTCAGATGTTTCTCCTAAATTCTCAAGGAGAAATTTAATTTATTACGTTTGATTCCACACATCTGCCTTGAGAAATCAAAACACAGCATGTGACATTGTTGAAATGTCTTCTGAAGATCTAAATGAGACACATGTAAGATTACTGTTCTTTTTCTTTACAGAAAGTAGGAGACTTCTTAATTTGCTGCCTATCATGTTTTTCACGAAAACAAAGAGCAAATCAGCACATTAGAATGATTTCTGAAAGATCATGAGATACTAAAGACTGAAATAATGAATGCTGAAAGTTTTGGAACCCTTGGTTCTTAACAGTGTGTGTGGTTACCTGGATGATCTGCAACTGTTTTTTTGTTTTGTGACGGTTGTTCATGAGTCCCTTGTTTGTCCTGAACAGTTAAACTGCCCGCTGTTCTTCAGAAAAATGCTTCAGGTTCCACAGGTTCTTTGGTTTTTCAGCATTTTTGTGTATTTGAACCCTTCTCAGCAATGACTGTATGATTTTGAGATCCATCTTTTCACACTGAGGACAATTGGGGGACTCAAATTATTAAAAAAAGGTTCAAACATTCACTGATGTTCCTGAAGGAAACACAAAGTATTAAGAGCCGGGGGGTGAAAACTTTTGAACAGGATGAAGATGTCCAAATTTTTCGTATTTTGTTGAAATATATATATTTTTTCCCATTTAGTACTGCCCTTCAGAGCCAACAGAAGATACTTGCATGTTTCCTGGAAGACAAATTAAGTACAATATACCTTGATCTATGAATTCAAAAAGTTATCAGTCCCCACCTCAGTTGTCCTCAGTGTAAAAAGATGGATCTCAAAATCATACAGTCACTGCTGGAAAGGGTTCAAATATGCAAAAGATGCTCGAAAAACCAAAGAATCTGCAGGACCAGGAGGATTTTTCTGAAGAACAGTGCTCAGTTTAATTGTTCAGAACAAACAAGGGACCCATGAACAACCATTACAAAACAAAACAAAAAAAGTTGTAGACCATCCAGGTAACAACACACGTTACCTGGACACATATGTAAACATCTTTTATGTAAAATATCTTACTCAAGACAGTACTAAATAAAAAAATAACATGCATTTTGTATGATCTCTCTTATTTTGTTAAAGTTATTCACATTTTTACAGATTCTGCAAGTGGTTCCCAAACTTTCGCAATTGCATGCCACTATATAAGCATTTTTAAAATGAAAAAAACAAACAAACACACAAACAAAAACCTTACCTTATCCAAACAAAATGGTACCTAGAATGAAACTGTCAACCACTAACTGTAGCTTAGAATTATAAAATCACACAAAATTAATTCACCATGCCGTAATGTAACTTAAAGGTTATCAGATTATTATTTTTTTTTTTTTAAAAAAAGGACAAACCCATACTTCCTGTTTAACAACTGCATTCATCGATGTAGTCTTTAAACTCTTTCATCCTTAGCTTTAAATCTCTCTCTTTTCATCCCTCATGTCTTCTCTAAAATCGGCTTATCAGTCATATACATAACCTGACATCCACTGATTCTGTCCTCAAATGGAACATCAGTGGTTGCCTTAGTTATCATAGTCACTCAGGTCTGCTGCCTCCTGTTGAGTTCAATAGAAATCACTGCGATACTGCCAAAACATCCCACACCACACAGACAATTCTTACAGGATGCCTTCATGTGTGCTCCGCTGACCAGTGGGATGTCAGTCATCAAAACACCCTCATTTAATCTGCAATATTAAAACACCAATTCCTGTCTTTCTTTGAACTCAGAGCACAGCTCCCTGCTAAGAACCATGGGATGCTGCGTTCCCATTAGCATTCTTAAAGGGAAAGTCCACTCAAAAAAAAATTCTGTCATTACTTACTCACTCTTGTGTTGTTCCATATGCTGTTTTTTATTCTCACAAAAGGGGAGGTTCTGGAAAATCTTCTTGCAGGCCTTTTCCATAACTGCACCAAAAAGAGCACAAAGAGATCAAAAAATCATTATTCGCAGAAAATGTTCCCCTTTGGCTGCAGCTCTCAAATAAAACATGGTTGCAGATTAAGGATTATAAACATCATTGGTTTAAATGTAATTATCAAACCAGATGCGACACATCTAACAGCTGGTTTATTTGATTTAAGAGCTGCAGCAGGGAGCTTTTGTAGTGAATTCTGATGAAGATTTTTTTTTCCCCTCATATTTTGCTCTCAGATTACTTTAGAAGCTGTATGGATTACATTTATGTTGTCATAAATGAGCAATATCACAGTAGCCGCACAACATGGCTGTATATCGGCACGGCTGTGATTCAGTCGTAGGCAATCACAGTGAGCCGATATACAGCCATATCGCACGGCTACAAGTGTGATATTGTGTTTATACGACGGCAGGAGTGTGTAAATACATAAAAATCAACTACGGAGTGTCTTTAAAAACCTCTTTTGTGCAGAACTAATTTCCTTCCGCCATGAATTCGAATCTCAGTTTGGCAGTTTAACAGCTGAGCCCAAGCCTCTGTTACTTTGAAAATGTCACTTTAGAACTAGTTATGAAGGAACGTTGAGTTGCTTCATTGAAAGCTTATTGTATTACTGTATTAAAAGCCCACTGTATTATGTAGAGTATTATAAGAGAGAGATGGACTGAGCGAGTGTGATTACCTGCACCTGATACAGCATTCATTCTTCAGCTCAAACTCCTTCACAATAAAACATTAGTTTGAATGTCCGCTGAGGAAAGCGATATCTTTGTCATATTATCCTTTTATCTGTTAAGGGTGATTTCCGATGTCAGCTCTGCTCAGTGCATTTGTTGGCTGCGTCTTACAATGTGTTTTTGAAAGTAAAAATAACTTCCTTGTTTACAACCCTGTTTCAGTCTCTTTCAGTATAAAAGTTTTTACTGTGGATTCACTCATTAAAACAGTCTTTTGTCGCCATCTAATGGCGGAATAATGTAAGTAAAATCACCATCACAAATACACACACTGTTTCCTAATGCTAAATACTATTATTAAATACTAACTTTTATTTATACAAATTATTACTTATTGAATAATAATATTCATAAAAATCCTAAAGTTGCTAAGCAATTCAGTCAATAGTACAACGGCAGCGCTATGATATACAGCATTAAATTGACCTAAAATATAACGTGATAAGATTTTGCCCTTAGGCAAAACTATTTGCTCTGGAACAAATAATAGATTAATGAAACAAAAGATTGCTCATGAATTATATGTCATGATTAACAACATTAGAGACATCAGAGATATCAGAGAACTGGCCGAGGTAAGGCTGTTCACAGTGGGTTCATGAGCACTGAACAGCCGCTCCCCAGACTCCCTGGAGCTCACATCTCCGAAAACGTCCAAACAAAATCTTAAATAGACAGTATCTTTATTAACAAGCTCCATATTTATAGTCTTAACGAGTATATTCTTGCCTAAAAACTCTTAAAACTACATTCCGTGATTTTAAAAAACGGTATTACTGTAATAAAATTAGTGAATTTGTGTGTCCGCCATGGCACTTGCTGCGAGAACCAAATTCAAGTACCAGAAAGAACTGTTGTATAAATAACATTATCACGCAACTTTTTTTTTTTTAATGGAAGTGTTTATTAAACATTTAGACAAAATGTTTTTTTTTTTAAATGCATGTTATTGTTGTATATATTTGATACATCAGGCTTTTATTACTCATATAGTATGATATAGGTACTGTAGGAGAATATGGAACTCATATTTCCACTTGGAGGGGAAAAAAACCCTCAAATTTATTCAGAGCAAATATATGCAGTTTAGTGCAGCTGCTGGTATTTATATGGCCAAAAAAAATAAGATGAAATTCTGATAGCCAAATATATACAGTGTTAATTTGATTTGCAATATATACAGTAGGATTTATAACCAGCTTCACTAGTCAAATTTTGCTTTACAAGCTAATTCTTACTGGTAAACATTTTGGCTAAACATCTAGTTTCAGGGTAAGTTCAGGCTAGACTATGGTGGTAATTTAAGCAGGTTGGTATAACATGATGTTTTCTATTCAGACTGAGGTGGGTAAACATTACCACCTGTGAGCACTTAGACACAATTAAAGTCACTTCTTGTTTCCGTCTGGCAGAGCGCTCTGTGCATCAGGCAGTGGTGTTTAGTTGATCTGCCACCCCGTTTGACTCCGAATACACCCAACCGCCTCTGGCAGGACATGCCCATCAAGCTCGTAATGAAATAAAAATGATTTAGAGCAAGATAGTGAAGAAAGAGAGAGGAAAAGAGGTAGTAGAGCTCCCGCTGTTTGTCCAATCACACATGCGGTTGACAGAAATGAACCCACCTTCATAAGAGGAACTGTCAGGTTTAGAGCCTGTGGTGAAGGCGCTCTTTTATCGTCTTTGCTTGGAGGCAGCTGGCCCGTTTCTGCAAGCTACGTGAGTCGACTACAAGCGCTTCCAGCAACCCCTAATTGCTCTTCACAATAAACCAATTGATTAACATGCCAGCGGAGTCGGGGTTGGGCAGGAGGACTCCAGCTGAAATCCAAATCACTACTATCTTACAATCATTAATTGTAATTAGAGCTACATCCTCTCGTACGAGGAATCACTGACAGCCAGGAAGATTATTGATTAAAGAGGATGTTTCCCTGTCTTGTCGCTGCAGCAGGTCTCTGCGTATTCTGATTAAGCGGAGGAAAAGTTCATGTAAGGGTCTGTTTTACATTAAGACAGCAAAAAAGAGCCGCTTTTTGTCTTGTAACCCCCCTGCAGAACATCAGCGCTCAGGATGCTGTTGTGGGAGGACAGCGTTTCCGATCTGTGCCGAACACAAGCGGCTTCCTGCTACATACACATTAACTTGCTTTGTTGAAAATGAACCGCTTTTGTCCACAGCAGTTAAGATGCTTTGCCAACCTGCATAAAGCACTGAATACAAACCTTAGCAAATGGAGGATATTTATTTATAATATAAAATGCGCCTGTTTATAGATTATATATTTTTATAATATAATACAATGTAATATACATTCATTTATTTAATAAAGTGTGTATGTATATATAATTTACATTTATTTATAACATAAAATGTGTCTATTCATTAATTATATATTTTTATTTGTATAATATATTTATGATATAAAATTTATTTATATATTATATATTTTATGTAATATTATATATAATTTATAATATATAAAATATATATTTTTTTACATTTTTAAATATTTTAAATTAATTTAAAATGTATTAAATGTGTTATATAAGTGTGTATGTTTATTTATATATAATATAAAAATTAATTCATTCATTCAGTCTATTCATTGATTATATATTTTATATAATAGAATAGAATATAAACACATTTATTTATTATATAAAGTGTTTATGTATAAAGTGTATGTATACTATACATGTATTTATATATAATATAAAATGTTTCTGTTCATTGATTATATATTTTTACATAACACTTTTATATAATAATATAACAATTTAATATAAAATGTATTTATTTATTTTATAAAGTGGGTACGAATATATAATTTACATTTGTTAATAATAAAAAATGTGCCTATTCATTGATTATATTATTTATTTATATATTTATAATACAAAATTTGTTTATTTAATTATTTATAGATTGTATATTTTTATATAATAAAATCTAATGTATAACATATAATTTATAATATAAAATGTATTTATTATATAAAGTGTGTATTTATACATAATTTACATTTATTTATTTGTACTAAAAATTGATTTATTTATAGATTATATATTTTTATATAATATAAAATAAAATTATATATAATTTATAATATGAAATGCATTATTTATTATTATATAAAGTGTGCATTTATATAATTTAATTTTTTTTATTTATAATCTAAAATATGTCCATTCATTCATTTATTTACTTATTTAAAATAGTAATGGAAGACCAAACTAATGTCTCATTCACTCCTGAAATTTTCTTAAAATGTCCTTTCTCTCTCAAATAGCATTGGTAAATCCAATTCATCTTACAGAAGCCATTTATTTGGGAAGTTCATGGGAATGACCGGGTTTATGCAATAAAACAAAAAATCCTGCGCTGTATTTTATATCTTTTTTTGGCGGTTAAACACTAATATTGTTTATGTTTGTCAGCAGTTTTAACTTCTTTAAACTCTGAGAAGCATCCACTATATTTTACAATATTATAGCACCCATTGTCCTTCAGAATGAGGGCATACACAGTACACCAAGACACACACACACACACACACGGCATCACAGGGGCCCATTCCCTCTCATGCTGAGAAACCCTCACACACACACACTCATCAGAGAGACTCCAGAGGCCCGTCCCTCTCATGTTGAGACGCAGACA
>JAHKKF010442597.1:0-10329 GCA_019740295.1 Labeo calbasu | reverse complement strand
ATGTATATGTGCTTATTTGATTAAAAATACAGAAAAAACATTAATATTGCGAAATATTATTACAATTTAAAATAGTGGTTGTCTATTTTAATATACTTTAAAATAGAATGTATTCCTTTGATGCAAAGCTGAATTTTCAGCATCATTACTCCATTCTACAGTGTCACATGATCCTTCCGAAATCATTCTGCTGATTTATCATCAACGCTATGCTTTTTTTTTTTTTTAATGAAACTTTGATACATTTTTCAGGATTCTTTGAATAAAACATTAAAAAGAACAGCATTTATTTAAAATAGAAATATTTTCTGACAATATACACTGCTGTTTAAAGTTTGGGGTCAGTAAATTTTTCTTTCTTTGAAAGAAATTAATACTTTTATTCTATGAGGATGTATTAAATTGACAAAAAGTGATAGTAAATATTTCTGCATTGGTAGAAAAGATTTCTATTTTCAAATGCTGTTATTTAAATAATTTTATTCATCAAAGAATTCTGAAAAAATTATCACAGATTCTAACAAAAATCAAGCAGCACAACTGTTTCCAACACTGATAATAAATCAGCATATTGGAATGATTTCTGAAGGAATAAGTTCTGTTTTAAAGTATATTAAATAGAAAGCCATTATTTTAAATTGCAATAATATTTCACAATATTACAGTTTTTTTCTGTGTTTTTTAATCAAATAAACAGCTTTGATGAGCAGATGTTTTTTTAGATAAAAAAAAAACATACAAAATCTTACTGTTCCCAAACTTTTTTTTCTTTGTTTGAAAGAATTAATACTTTATCACAGGTTTTTAAAAAAAATAAGCAGCACAACTGTTTCCAGCATTGATAATAAATCAGCATATTAGAATGATTTCTGAAGGAATAAGTTCTATTTTAAAGTATATTAAAGTAGAAAGCCATTATTTTAAATTGCAATAATATTTCTCAATATTACAGTTTTTTTGTGTTTTTAATCAAATAAACACCTTTGATGAGCAGAAATTAAAAAAAAAAAAATCTTACTGATCCAAAACTTTTTTTTTTCTTTGTTTGAATGAAATTAATACTTTATCACAGGTTAAAAAAAAAAATAAGCAGCACAACTGTTTCCAACATTGATAATAAATCTGCATATTGGAATGAATTCTAAAGGAATAAATTCTATTTTAAAGTCTATTAAAATAGAAAGACATTATTTTAAATTGCAGTAATATTTCACAATATTAGTTTTTTCTGTGTTTTTAATCAAATAAACAGCTTTGATGAGCAGATGTTTTTTTCTGTGTTTTAAATCAGATAAACAGCTTTGATGAGCAGGAATTTAAAAAAAACATTAAAAATGTTACTGATCCCAAACTTTTTTTTCTTTGTTTGAAAGAAATTAATACTTTATCACAAGTTTTAAAAAAAATCAAGCAGCACAACTGTTTCCAACATTGATAATAAATCAGCATATTGGAATGATTTCTGAAGGAATAAGTTCTATTTTAAAGTATGTTAAAATAGAAAGCCATTATTTTAAATTGCAATAATATTTCACAATATTACATTTTTTTCTGTGTTTTTAATCAAATAAACAGCTTTGAGCAGACAAAAATTCTTTACAAAACATTAAAAATCTTACCGATCACAATCAGTGTATATGTAGTATTTCTTATATTTTATTACATTTTTATTTATTTATTTATTTTTTTAATATTTGTATATTCTATTTATTTGTTATATTTGTTATAAGCCTCTGGCATGCTTTTTTGTTTATTTATTTATTATTTCTTTGATCCTTTACCAGATGGAACTGCAAAGTCTGTTCCACAGAATCCACAAAAAATCTGAGGTTAGAAACCAAAATCTTGATCTTTAACAACTCGGTCTTGACTTTTCCCTGTTAGATCAGTCTCGCCAGGCTGTTGTCGAATCGCTGTACATCCTGAGTTGCTACGGAAACCTGGTGGAGCACGTGCTGGAGCCTCGTCCAATCAGCACGGCGCAAAAGATAGGCGACGACACGCCTCTGGAGCTGAACACCTGTCCGAGAGCCTGTTGGAATCTAGCCAGGTCTTGCCCCCGGGGCTCTTTGCACCACACCTATTTACCTGCTTTTACACTTCACCTTCAGTTCGACAGAAGCACCTGACACGACCCACTGCAGTCGTATCATTTACATAAAACAGCTTACATGGCGCCTTAATGAGGGCAAGCAAATGATTAACGTCACGGCTTGTCACCGACCCAGACGCTGAGCTTAGTCATAATGCAATAATGCTTGTGACCGAGCGAAGAAAATGAAAACAGGCAGGGTTTGCTCCCAGAATAGCTTTCTGATCTGATTGTACGTTAAATGATTGTATGTACCGAGCTGTATAGCTCGTGCAGCCCACATGAGATGGGGGGAAATGCAAGGTCCGCCGGGCTGCGGAGAGTTTGAGTCCATTATAGCTCAGCTGGAGACTGTTATATACATCTGGCCCTTTGATATGCGCTTCCTAAATTGATTTCTGTGTTTGTTTTGAGTAGGACACCGCAGTGGAATGAGCTACAACCACCTTTCAACAGCAACCACCCCTTGGTGCTGGCCTCAGACTTCGTGCAGTACTATCAATACCTCCTGACTGGATGTAAGTATGTGTGTGAGTGTGTCCGTCTCACTGGAGATGTTTGTTTTTAACCCTTTCTGGTGTACCACAACATATGAAACAAGAACTCCCATTCCGTTTGACGTAGCAGTTGGTGAAGAGCTTTTCCTTCTCCGGTGGTGTTGCGAATCAGCCCTTTTTCACTCGCTAGTACATCCATGCCCTGAAACTCATCATAGCGCCAAATTAACCCAGCGTTCAGATTAAACCAATTAGTGTGGTTTTAAACTCATGTAATTTAATAACAAGTGCATAGAGAGCGCGAGCACTTTGGGTTGACGTATGAAAGGCAAGAGAACGCAACTGGAGGGCAGGAGGCTCACGGATGACCACACATCTAATATATCTTGAATAAGTGAGCATTGTTGCGTTCGCTGGATAATCATAAACATTAATGAGTAATTAGCTGTCTGGGTCCTTCAGGCCAGGCTTCACATTTCTTCTCTGCCACTAAAGCCCAAGTGCTCAAGGCCTAACGGGTAGAACATTCTCTGGAAGTCGGTCTAATCACCATGCATGTGTCAGAGTGATGAAATAGCCGTGCGTGAGCGGCAGTGGCAGCGGCTCGGCGTGGATGCGGTCCACCAGGGGGCAAAGAAATGCATAATGAGCTTGTTCAGTGCATTAATGTTAATGTCTAATTAAAATAAGCCAGAGATTCTTGCACTGTACACTTCTATTACAGATGAACCTCACCAAGCTGATACTGTGGGGAGTATGCGCATATGCATGCCCTGTGCCTCTGGCCCTCAGTGTGCCACCTTTGATTGTTTGCTGCATTGTGTCGCACTATGAGCAGCAACTACTGACTTGTTTAGTGTGCGTGGATTAGGGTTTTCTAGTGTTCTTTTTCCCCCCAATATTCAGTTTTTTTTTGTTTGTTTGTTTTAATCAAAAATATTAATATCTGATTATTTAAATTTGATACACCTGACTAGAATGGCATCGAATTTTAGTAGATGAAAATAGCACTTTAGTTTAAAAGTGCAAAATGTAATTAAATATTCATATAGAGTTGAGGTCATAAGTTTACATACACCTTGTAGAATCTGCAAAATGTTCATTATTTTACCAAAATAAGAGGGATCATACAAAATGCATGCTATTTAAAAAGATGCATGTATAAAAGATGTTTACATATAGTCCACAAAAGTAAATAATAGTTGAATTTATAAAAATGACCCTGTTCAAAAGTTTACATACACTTCATTCTTAAAACTGTGTTGCTTAATACTGCCCACTGTTTTTCCGAAAAATCCATCAGGTCGGACGTTGTTTTATTTTTGTACTAATTTCTTTCTCATCCAATATTTAGAGGAGAATCTGCTTCCCTTACCTCTTCGGAGGCAGGAAGTGACGCGCCTCCTTTAGGGATCATGCATAAAGATGCCTTAGCTGGGCGTTAATGTTATCAGGCTGTCGTTTTCTTTGTAATTACTTTTGTAAAAGGCAACTCTGAAAGGGGAGAATACAAAGAAAGATGGCGGAAGAGAGCTGGAGATAGCATAGGGGCATCCGTAGCGGACGGTTCCCAGGCTCGGCGGTCTCTGAAAGGGGCGGGGTGCGTGCCTTTACCCTCAAACTGTGAGGACTCGCAGCGAGCAGGGCTTTGTGATTGACAGCTCTGGTCTTGCTTCTAGATTGGATGACCTGGCTGATTAAAAATGCAGCATGTGGACGGTAGGGTCAGAGGAGCTGGAGCCTGCACGACTGGTGATAAAAGCAACCGTGGCGCCACTTCTTGGTCACTATCTCCACCTGTCCATCTGCCCAGCCTTTGGCAGCACTTGGGAAGGGGAGCATTACCCAGCCACTGCTGATGATACCCAGATGATGGGTAGATAACAAGGACGCGCTGGCCCAGCGAAGCTCCTTCGGTCCAACTGACAGCGCTCAGGGAATCCTCAGCTTGCGACATTAGCTGTCGTTGGGCAGAGAGAGTGGCGGCTGTGTGTCTGAGAGCTCTCTCATGAATGAGCCTAGATTTCTTAAGGAAAGGTGCGAGGAAGGTGCAGCCCATGACCTTTACAACTTACACGCATAATCTTTTGTAGCATAATGTACCCAAATCCCTCTGGGATTGTATAGGTAGCTTCAGAGTATACTAAATGTATAAATTAATGAAATTAGTTTGATTCTTCTTTTTTTTTTTTTTTTTTTATAAAAAGAACAATTGTTCTTGCACCTTATTTAACTGAACATTTTAATGTATATACAAAGTGGACATGTACAGTATTCGTTTTTTTATCATGGACCAACCAATTAAAAAAACAGTGCCATAAAAAATAACTAAATAAAATAAAATGTAAACATATTTTTATTCAAATATTTACTGCTATGTAAATATTACTATATAAATATCTATTATTATATAAATATGTGAATACATATAGTTTTAATATACAGATTTGATCGGTTTTGGAAGAAATAATTAAAATAAAATTGATGCATTCATTAATTAATTGCCTATTTATTTAGGTGTAATATGAAAAAAATTGCAATACCACTATGCTATACCACTATTACACACCCTTGTTGATCATAAAATAAAATAAAATAAATTATAATATTTATGTAAACACATTTTTTTATTCAAATATTGACTACTGTGTAAATATTACTATATAAATGTGTAAATTATATAAATATAATTTTTAATATACAGATTTGATTGGTTTTGGAAGAAATAATGAAATAAAATTCATTCATTAATTGCCTATTTATTTATTTAGGGGTAATATGGGAAAAACAGCAATACCACAGTTCTTCACACACGCTTTTTGATCATTTTATGTGCATAAAAAGTGTCCATGCACATTATACATTAAAATAAAAATAATTATGTACTAATCAATTAATTAATAAAAATGTCTACATAACTAAATATCTAAATAATACGCATTTACAAATTCGCTTATTTTCTTTTTCACATATTCATGTTTTAATATAATTATGGAAATGCATGTCCTTTTTTTATTGCTATTTGTAACATTAGTATTAGCATATTGATTTATTTTCTTGTGTATGAAATCAATTCATTAATAAAGTCGCTTAAAATAAGTATTATTTTTGCAAGGTAGTGTGGGGGAAAATAACTACAGTAAAAGCAACAACATTAACCCAACCTAGTCTGGCTTCTGTTTCCAGGTGTCAGTGCGCACACCGTTATGCACCTGAACAAACATTATTTAACTGAAAGCTCGTTTGTACATGGTTTGTGTGTTGGTGGCCAAAGCAAATTTGTAACCAGGCTGTGACTGTGATACTGCGGGTTTATGCGGTCAGGGCCTGTTTCCTGTCCTTATTCTGTTGCTCACACTCTAACTCACAACAGATAAACTGCTCTTAACAGTCCAGGAGCCCTCGACCTCTTAAGCCGGCCATTATGAACCCACTGTAACCTGATCCACAGAGCCAGCTACTGTTCTTACGCTTCAATTATTTATTAGTCAACACTTATTGTCCCCCTGGGCTTTAGAAAGAGGGGAGGAGGAAGGCCAGAGCTTGATTGTGTTTAAGAGGTAACATGGTCTGGCTCTGTTCTGACCCATCAGAGGTCGGTAAGTCACTCGGCGATTTATGTCCGCATAATGCAGCTTGCTGGGATGGCGGAGGCCGTGCTCTGGCAGCGGCTAGTGTTACTGTGATTGAGTGGGACGGATAGCGAGCAGATTTCCCCTTCGAGTAACACCCGACGTGGAGGTGTCGGTGTATCTGTTACTCTCACAGTAGTGACTGCGCCACGAACCTGGCAGGAACACCTTATCAAGTGTGTCTGAACACCTGGTGCGTGAGCGCTTATGTCTGCGAGACAGATAGAGAGAAGAAGAGGCAGCGAGAGCGACGGGCTCCTTGTGTCCTCCAGATGAGGGCTTGACATCTTTATTATTCGCTGCTGTATTATGTACATTGGTAACAAAGGCATGTGTTTGCCTGGAGGTGGGAAGGGAAACCACTGATTGTGCACATTAGTCTGAATAGTTGGCGCCTGCTTAGCGAAGCCTCCAAGTGCTCCATCTGTCACTGCCCGTGCTGTCTTCGCTGCTGACAGCTCCGCGCTCTTTTATCTGTCCCGCTCTCGCTCGCATACCAGAGCACTTTTGCTGGCTTTCCACAGACCAAAAATGTTAATTACTAAGTAGGTGTTTTATTGCCGCTTTCATGCAGAGTGACGTACCATGCACTTCTTATATGAATGACCTGTCTTCATTATATTATGTTATATTATATGTTATGTTATGTTATGTGATTATATGTTATGTTATGTTATATTATGTTGTTATGTGATTATATGTTATGTTATATTATTATGTTATGTTTTGTGATTATATGTGTTATGTTATGTTATGTCTTAAGTAGCACAGGTATGTTTGTAGCAATAGCCAACAATACATTGTGCCAAAAATCATTAGGATATTAAATAAAAATCATGTTCCATGAAGATATTTTGTCAATTTCCTACTGTAACTGTGTCAAAACTTAATTTTTAATTAGTAATATGCATTGCTACGAACTTCAGTTGCACAACTTTAAAGGCGATTTTCTCAATATTTAGATTTTTTTGGCACCCACAGATTCCAGATTTTCAGATAGTTGTATGTCTACCAAATATTGTCAGATCCTAACAAACCAAATGGAAGCCACCATTAATGGAAAGTGTATTTATTTAGCTTTTTATTTTATTCAAACCAACATTTATTTTTAATATGCAGCTAATCTAAAATTAAACAAATTACTATTTTATAGCAAATTATTATTTTCTCTCTCTTTGCAGTGGCTCCTCCTGGCAGCCCTGGCCCCATTACCCGTCATGAGTCTTACGACAGTCTGGCATCCGATCACAGTGGACAAGAGGATGAAGAATGGCTCTCACAGGTGAGTGGTAATGCGTCAGAATTGTTGCCAGTGTAAGTCATAAATAATTTCTCGTTATCAGCTGTGTTCACCCAACATGGATCTGGTCACATTTTTATCCTTTTTTCCCCCTCACCTTTTGTCATCCAAGCTATTATGCATGATTGCCTGATTTATTAGAAAACACACTTTATTTATTTGTTTCAGTTTTATTTTAGTGTTATTTACATAACGCTATAATAATTATTGATTTTTAAATGAGCTTTTTTATTTTCACTTTATCGTTTAGCATTTGTTTTAAACTCATTTAGTAATTGTATGTGATTTTGTAATGTGTATTAGTTTTTTTCATATTTATTTCAATAAACAGCTTTAATAGTTTTAATGTATTTGTTTATTTCACCATGTACTACTGTAAATCTAAGAACACTAGTAAAAATATTCTTGTTTGCTATTTAATACACTTATTTTGAATTGAATTTATTTCAACATGCTGCACTAAATCTAAGAACACTAGTAAAATGGTTTTTGTTTACCTTTTTATACGCTTATTTTAAATAAAAAATGTTATCAGCGGTTTAACAGGTTTATTTTAACAATGACAACAATCTTCTCACATTGTGAAACTTGTCATTTTAAGTTTTTCAAAAACTCAAAATAGTTTTAATTTAACAGTGTCATCAATATTTATTTATTTCAGCATGCACTAAATCTAAGAACACTAGTAAAATGGTTCTTGTTTGCCATTTAATATGCTTATTTTAAATAAAAAAAATTATCAGTGTTATCAGAATGTTATCAGAAATTTTTCATTTCAAGTTTTTTCGAAAACTCAAAATAGTTTTAATTTAACAATGTCAACAATATTTATTTATTTCAACGTACCAAATCTAAGAACACTCATAAAATTGATTCTTGTTTGCTATTTAATATCTTATTTTAAATTAAAAATGGTTGTCTCAGCATAATCATTTTAATAAAAAGTTTTAATTGTAATAACGCGAAGTACAGAAGTAGTCAGAATATTAAATATTTCTTAGTTATTTTACATCATGAAATTTTTCATGAAATTTTTCAAAAACTCAATGTTTAACAATAACAACATTTATTTATTTATTCATTTCAACATGTACCAAATCTAAGAACAGTAGTAAAATTTGTTCTTGTTTGCTATTTAATACACTTATTTTAAATAAAAAATGGTTTTATCAGCATAATCATTTTAAGTTTTAATTTTAAAAATAGTGTTTATTCGAGTGTGAATATTGAGTGCTGAAGTAATCAGAATATAAAATATTTCTTATTAATTTCACATCATGAAATGTTTTATTTTAATTTCTTTTTTCTTTCTTTTCTTTCGTTTTTTGAACTCAATAGTTTGTGTTTATTTATTTTATTTTAACATACTAAATCTAAGAACACTACTAAAGTGGTTTTTGTTTGCTGTTTAATAAACTTTTTTTTAATTAAAAATGGTATTATTAGCATAAAACACAAGTCTTACCGATTATTTTTTTTCAAAACTTCAAAATTATTATTCATTTCCCATTTTAAATTAGATTCTGAATCCCAGATTTACAACGTGTTCTCAGACTTTATGGTCTAATACTCTTGGTTATGCAGACGCAGCATGTCCAGCATGTGTGTGGCAGTTTTTGTGTGGCCTGACCGGCCCCAGCCAAAGCTCTTAAACCTTAAGGTTGTTAATGCAGCAGCATTAGCGACAGCGTACATTCCCCCATCACATCCCGCCTGCCTAATGACACCATTAACACTTGCAACGACAGCTATTGGCCAAACATGGCCTAAACCCTGTTGATGGCTCTATTTATCTGCTTTATATGTGATTGCAATTAGTCTGCTTGTCTGTTATGTGTTATGGCAACATGGCATAAAAAGCACAGTCCTCTGTGAGCGCTGTGGCAGCAGGCTGTGTGTAATAAGCGCTGTCAGTATGAGGCGGCCGCAATATGGCGGGCTCAAGGCGAAGTGCGGAGGGGGGCAACATCTGGCCATGGCCCCCACGAAAGCAGAAAAAAGCCAGCGCCGCATCTGTTTCTCTCAGGGCTGTGTGACACCGTTGGTGTTAACTACAGAGGAAAAAACACAGACATACCGATGGCCTCATTTACACAGATGTGACAGGAAGAGGACAGAAGAGTTGACCCCACGCCGTGCTCTTTCAGAAAAGATGGAGAAATGAAGAGGAGAGAGGGATGCTGGCTGGATGGACGGTCTTCTCCTCCACTCCTCCCTCTCTCTTGCTTTATGATGTTAGTGTCTTTCTGTGCCATGTTAATTCAGTCCACTGGGAAGGAAGAGTGGCGTCTGTCTGACCCCCTTCTTCGCCAGATTTGACACTGCTGGTCAAAAACATACACTCGCCCACACAGTGTGTTTTTCTTAGTTCATATTGGAACTGTTGGTTTCACAACATCCCCATTTTAAGACTCCATATATATATTTTTACCTTGTTTTTTTTTTTGTTAAGTTTCATGTTTGTAATTTTGAAGATGTGCTAAGTGATAAGAAACAAGTGTAGTGGAGGTGAAATATCTGTTTTTTTTTTTCTTTTTTTTAATAATATAATATTTTTGATAGTCATAAGAAATTTTGGAATGCAGATATTATTGTATATTTAAAAAAATATTATTATTATTATTATTATTATTTAAATATATAAATAATTTATATAATTATAATAATAATAATAATAATAATAAATATTGGTTTTCTTAAAATATAAAATATTATCTGCATTCCTAAATTTGACTATTAAATTAGTTGGTGTGACTAATTAGTATTAGTATGACTATTAAAATAATAATAATAATAATAAAAATAAAA
>JAHKKF010442443.1:0-14496 GCA_019740295.1 Labeo calbasu | reverse complement strand
TTGGTTTATGCTAACTAAAGTAGTTAACTAATGTAAACTAATGAACCTTATTGTAAAGTCATTTGTTAACATTAGTTAATGTATTAACTAACATGAACAATACATTTATTACACTATTTATTAATCTTTGTTAATATTAGTTAATAAAATACAGTTGTTCATGTTAGTTCACAGTGCATTAACTAATGTTAACAAACACAACTTATGATTTTAATGCTATATTAAATGTTGAAATAAACATTAACTAAGATTATAATAAATGAAGTTTTGTTCATTCTTAGTTAATGTTAACTAAAGTACTTAAATAATGTTAACTAATGAAACTTATTGTAAAGTGTTACCAAAAAATAGAAGAGAATATGGCAATATTTACTTTTTCACAGAGTGGATGGAATGAGTATCTTTGTAGATTAATGAATAAATTAGTAAATGTGACTAAACTAAAACGTGATTTTTGAAAGTTTCATGTTGTCATCAAGATCATGACTTTCACAAAATTAAAAACTAGTCGACTGACTGGCTTAAGTTATTATTTACTGACTTTTTGAAATTTGCACTGCTCTCCAAAATTAACACAATATTTTAATATTTCCATATCGACCATGTCATGTAACTAACTGTACTGTAAATGATGACCTGCAATTGTTGCCATAAAGAGGTCTTTCTATCAGATTTAACTCATTAAAATTTAGTACTGTTGATTTTGAGATTAATTCAGCGAAATTAAAGAACATTTTGGACTTGAATAAGACCAGTTACCTTCATTTTTTTCCACTGTAACAAACAACAATCCTCTGTAAAATATAATACTGCGCAGAGCATTGCATTCGCTCGGCTGCGGATCATCACAGTACAGCCCTGTCGTGTGCAGTCTGCCGGCTCTAGATGGAGGATGCTTGAATCCCTCATTCAGTCTGACTGTCATACATGTCATTCATTTTACATTCAACATCCATCCTCCAGATAAAAGCCGAAAGGACCGAGCTGGCCTGCTGCACTCTCCGTAGCTCACTTACCTCTCGCCTCCGAGTGTCCTCTGGCTCCTTCCTTTTGTCACTTTTAAAGGGAACACCCTCTTTACGGCGTAGTAAAGGGGCCCTCGTGGTTTTCACGTCCCAGACTTTGTGCCTCGTCTTGTGCAGTGACCGGCGGAAGTCCCTTACACGGCTCTCTCTTCAGAGCTTGTTGTCTCCCAGGCGCTCAGTGCCGCACTGGCTGCGTTTTGTCAATAATCATTTATTTGTTGCTGCAACGGCAGAAGCCATTACATCTGACCTCCCTGTTTCATCAATTATGGATAGATTATTGGATGTGAACATCTGCACAAGCAGCAGCGCGCGCTGTTTGGACTCACCTCGTGGCTGGGATTAGATCAAGTATTAAACTGTTGTTTATCGTCAGGCCAAAAAACTCGACTGGGAAGAGCCATGGGGGAATTCCTCTTAAAGAAAATACAACACCCATCAGCAGGCACCTTAAATTGTTTAGCAGTGCCGCCGAGGTCCCCCCGTAAGCTGCCGGTCATGTATTATTCACAGGTATTACTGCTTGTGATAAAGCTCATGATCAGGGCTTTTGGCAGACGTGTGGCGGTTAGTTATTGTTTTGTTGCGTTGGAAAATGCATGAGCAGGGTACGGTTGATGCTGCTGCCACCCTTTCATATGATTCTAGGAGGAACAGATGGAGGCGTAGGACTTTGCCAGCAGCGACCAACTACTTGGAACTTCAATCCAGGACTTCGGTCCAGCACCGGCCCCTAAAAAAAGAACTGGGCCCTGCTGCCCGAGCTTAAAATAAATCAGAGGACATTCGCTACTTTTGAGCGCTTTAGGTTGCAAATAGTGGCCTACATTAATTAATTAAGTAACTAGGGGCATTAAATTGGTAAAGACTGACATAAACTAACAGATGTTAAATTGTGTCACTTCCAGCTGTTTTAATTTGAAGTTAATAAATCTGAACTACTCAAAAATTTACCTGCACTTATATAATAGCATTTAAAAGTTTAGTTTGGTATGGTTTTTTAATTGTTTTGAGAGGATGCTCATTTATTTGATCAAATGTGACCCTGGACCACAAAACCAGTCTTAAGTAGCACGAGTATATTTGTAGTAATAGCCAAAAATACATTGTATGGGTCAAAATTATTGATTTTTCTTTTATGGCAAAAGTCATTAGGATATTAAGTAAAGATCATGTTCCATTAAGATATTTTTTAAAATACTTTAAATATATCAAAACTTCATTTTTGATTAGTAATATGCATTGCACAGCAGTCTTTACTCCACTTTTCAGTGTCGCATGGTCCTTTAGAAATCATTCTAATATGCTGATTTACTGTTCAGGAAATGTTTATAGTTATCAATGTTCAAAACATTTGTGCTGCTTAATATTTTTGTGAAAACTGATGTATTTTATTATATTTTTTTCTGTTATTTTTTAACAGTTAATTAACATTAAATATAAGTATACATTTGTTTCAAAAAAGAAAAAAAAAACTATTTTTGAATGGTAGTTTAACACTAAGCATGTCTCCATATAAACACATTCTCTGCTGCATTTTGCATTGTTTGATATGATTAATCAACATGTAAGCTCCTGTACATCATCTTTACATTTTTCATAATAAACAAAAATCGCGTTATCATAATTTCAGGGTTGTTTGTACTCACCCACACAGGGTGTGTGTATGTGTGTGTGTTTATCGGATAGTTATGAGATGATTGAGCACCAGGCATAACACAATGTGCAAATGTCATGCAATTTTCTTATGCTTCACTAAAATGGCAATATTTTAAGTGTGCTGTGCAGGGGGTTGAAGGAAATGCTAAAATATATACTGTAACTTCTAATGCATTTTGGGCAAAATAAAAGAATCATTTCTAATAAAGGTTGGGAGCTCTTTATGTAACATAATTTGTTTCATATAAAGTTCTGTTTCATTTTTTGAAATACTCTGAATAGCATCACCTGATTTCAGAGTGTGTTCTCATTTTGTCTGCTTGCAGGACTACAGCAGCTGTTGTCACGTGTGGTGTGCAGAGCGTCAGTCGGATGTCACTCGGTGAGGTACTAGCTGAGGTTGAAAGGCTTAGAGTAAGGTCAGTATCACCATACTGCATTATTAATATGGCTGTGCTTACGTGTTTGCCCGTCGAAGCCTTCTGTAACAGAGATAAGAGAAAAAGTGATGCAGCTTGAAATCAAACGTGGATGCAGATTTGCAGTGACATGTAGCAGTTTGTAGGGGGAAAAAGCAGCAAACGGTGCAGCTGAAGAATAAGATTAATTAACAATCAAGAGATTTAGCAAATCTAAAGTCTGTGTGGGCAAAAAATAGTGTTAAAGATAACATTTATTCATATTTAATTACTACAAATTAAAACATTTGATAATGTCCATTGTACAAGGCAGCATGTTTTAAATTACACTGACCAATAATTTCTTGAGTAGTTCATTGTGGGTAAGTATTCATTCTCAACATTGTTTACCATAATGTATCGTCAGACTGTATAACAGGCTGTCATCAGACTCCTCTTTAGTAACTTCATTGTCCTTCATCTCTGGATGTGAAATAGTCCATTATAACATTATTTAGGGCATTGACATTACCTAGAAAAATCGTTTAATTGAGCGGCTACTTCAGACTGCATTTTTCTCTTGTACACCTCCATTTCACAATATTAAAAAAAATAAAAATAAAAACTTTGCGTGCCATAGTTTACACAGGACTGACGGGGAATGTTCATTGATGCTTTATTATATATGTTACGTGGTGTATTTTGTTAGGTTAACTTTTCTTGTGGTGTTAAGAGAAAACACCTCCGCAGCGTGTTCTTAACATAAGAGAAAGAAACAGTCATTTCTGCTTGCTGTGGTAGATCACTATATTTCTGCACTAAACAAGTGAATTTTGCCAAGATAATAGACAAGATGTTATAGAATAATCATTTAATGAAAACCTAATTTTGACAAAAAAAAAAAAAAAAAAAACCATTCAACCTATTTTTCGAATTTCCTATTTTTGAATTAACATCCCAGACGGGTTTTCCCAGATTATAATTTTGTAAAATGTGTGGTTAGTACTGCCGCTCCATAGTATACACAGAGTACCTGTGATCGTGAAACTTGAAAATGAAAGTAAAAAGCGAACGCTCATTCAAAACCTTTCCAATGCCCCGCATATTAAAAGCGGTTCCCTGATGCAAGCAATGTATATACCTTATGATTGCCCAACGATAGGCTATACTTGCGAGAGAAAGCATTGAAATATATTTTTTTCCTACCATCTCGTATTTATTCCCTTTAGGGGTTCCGTACTACACAGCATTTCCTTTCCGGTATTCGAATTCAGGCAAATCCCTACAAGCACATAAATAATGTGACAAGAGTTTAGATCTCTTAGGGTCCTAAGGTCCTTTTATTTATTTATTTATTAAATTGCATAAAAAAGAGCAACTTCAGTCTTAAATATCAGAACTTCTTCCACATAAGAAGGAAAATATTCTAGGTTTGAGACCAGCATTATGGTTTGTAATTAATGACAGAATTTTTTTTTTATTTTGAGTGAAGTATTTCTTTAAGATATTTTTCAGAATCCACAACAGAACAAAAGTCAGCAGCATATCATAATAATTCCATGTCTGCAAACCATAAAATGAGCAATAAAATGGTGTATATCTGCAATATAACCACCAAAATCCTTCTGAAGTAATGCCCCTGCATTTGCATGCCATCAAAGATGGCTTTCTTCATGCATCACACAATGGCATCCATGTCCTTAAGTGCTTGATGGCTGAGCGTCTGTGCTGCCATTAGCATTAGCCAAGTGCTGCTAGAGTAGCGTTAACAGATGCATCAGTGGGCGCGGGTTGGACTGCAGCCCATAAAGTGGGGCCGCACGTCAAAAACCATTAGACGGCACGCTTTGATTAATGTTGTAAGTGATTGTGTGAATAGCACTCTGGGACTGCAGGAGAGAAAGGTTATCCTCTCACAGAGGAGCAACATGAGAATGTCACAGGAATAATGAATATGCCCGTCATGTTATTTCCCTCCCTCTCTCCCCCTCTTTTTCTTGCCTCTCTCTCTTTCACATTCTCTCTGTTTTCTCATCCAAAGCCGCTGGTACTTGTGCCTCTGCTGCTGCTGCATTGTGGGCTTGATTTCAGCTTCCTGTGTGTGTTTGCATGGCTCCTCCCCGCTCCTCTGTGTCTGGTGTAAAGACACATGAATTATTGATTGGCTGTGATAATAGAAAGAGATATGTCATATCTTTTCGGCTATATGCCCCATCATATGTGGGTATTAAGCGTGGCTTCATTTGTAAATATTGGAAAAATATGTATATGACAATAAAGAAAAATAATACGTAGAATGTGAAGAACAGTGTGAAGATGATGTTATCAGAAACTGATCGAAGCTAAATTAGAGTGAATTTAAATCCCTTTTAATGTGCGTTTAAAGCCTAAACTCTTACTTTGCAAAAAGATCCATTCCACAGGGGATTTTCTGCACTTACAAGCCCTATGGAAAAAGTGCTTTATAAATTTTTGATGTGGAGTTTATTTATTTGCATATCTGCTGGCCTCTAAACACACAATTAAATGAAGCAAAATGGAATTGTCATCATCTCAAATATTACATTACTCCCTCACTAGCTTTAAATCAGTAAGCAGGCGCGTGCGGACAGACAGATCCTGTGGCATTCAGGAAATGTAATCATACTTTAAGCACCATTTCCATTTGATCTGTTACGCCATCTTGGGGTTTTCCAATTCGATATCCTCCCCCAAACTCCTGTTCCCTCATAACATGTTCAGATGAATCCATCTGCTCTCCTTGTCTTCTCAGCCCATGTTCCCCTCCTCTACAATGGATCAATAAATGAAATGCTATGTTTAAACTGAATCAAATTTTCCACTTGTAGGGCCAGGCTTGCTTTCATTCCCTCGCTGCATCACTCCAGCAGCCTTCGTCTCGTCATGCCCCCACATCCGACCCAAAGCATTTAGCTTCCCCATATATACAATTAAACGCACCAGTAAGTTCAGCGTTTTCATTAGATTGGACCTGTGAGAGTCTGGTTGGGGAAGGAGGCCCCTAAAAATGACCAGCGTTGTAATTGCATGGATTGTGTTTATATTCATTCATGAAAAGGAGACCACGCGCCAGACTTCCACCTGTCGCCCTTTTGATTGGCGAGACAGCAGCCAAGCACTGCACGCTCTGAAGAGAGTGGAGTCAGCGGTAACATACAGGCCAGTGTGCTACGTTGGTAATGCTGTTTGCCCAGGTTTATTATGATTTATTATTATTCAAAAATGCACACAAATGCAATTCATATTGATATTGATCCATGTTTTCTACAGTGAAACTTGCAGTCAAAAATGTTTAACCCGAGACTGCAAGAAAGTACAAAAAGATTGTGTCATTAAGATTCTTGTTAAAAGATTAGTTCGCTTCCTGAATAAAAAGTTCCTGATCTTTTAATCACCGCCATGGCATCCAAGATGTTCATGTCTTTCTTTCTTCTGTTGAAAAGAAATTAAGGTTTTTGAGGACAATATTCCAGGATTTTTCTCCATATAGTGGAGTTCAATCAAGGTCAAAATTGCAGTTTCAGTGCAGCTTCAAAGTATCTCCCAGCCAAGGAAAAAGTGTCTTATCTATCTAATCGGTCTGTCATTTTCATAAAAAAAATTATGATTTATATACTTTTTAACCACAAATGCTCAGCTTGCACTAGCTCTGCAACAATGACTTCACACATTACGTAGTAACATTGAAAAGGCCATGTGTGACGTAGGTGGAAGTACCAAACCAGTGTTTACAAAGTGAACGTGCAAAGAAAGTCAAACGCGTTAGGTAAAACAATGATGTCGGATGATTTTGAAGTTGGAGGAGAAAACGGGATGGAGTTTTTCGCCCTACCCTACCTTTTTGTAGTACACAGATGAAGAACTAACCACGTGTGACCTCCACCTATGACTATGTAATAGGTGAAGTTGCGGACACGCATTGCAGAGCTAGTGCAAGATGTGGATTTGCAGTTAAAAAGTATATAAATTTGTATTTTTTTAAAAAATGACCTAGATAAGATCGCTAGACACGACCCTTATTCCACGGCTGGGATCGTGTAGAGCCCTTTGAAGCTGCATTAAAACTGCAATTTGAACCTTTAACCCACTGGCTTCCATTGAAGTCCATTATATAGAGAAAAATCCTGGAATGTTTTCCTCAAAAACCTTAATTTATTTGCGACTGAATAAAGAAAGACATGAACATCTTGGATGACATGGGGGTGAGTAATCAGGAAATTTGAATTCACGAGTGAACTAATCCTTTAACAATAAAATATTAAATAATATTCAAAAGAAAAATATATATTTCTTTTTTTTTCATAGTATTCAGATTCCAAAAACAAAGTACTTGTAATTAGATCATATTACATTTTAAAATACTCGTAATTAGACTACAGTTACTTTTTTATTGTTTACATGATTGCATGTTATTCATACAAGTACTTTGTTTATGGCACAAGTACTTTGTTTATTACTATTGTTTATGGCTTTTTTTTTTTCCAAATTCATAAAAATTGTTTTTTTTTTTTTTTTTTTTTTTTTGATGCATTTTAAAATTTTCAGTTAGTTCTTTGCCTACAGTGGCATGCGAAAGTTTGAGAACCCCTTGCAGAATCTGTGAAAATGTGAATAATTTTAACAATATAAGAGACATGATACAAAATACATGTTATTTTTTTATTTAGTACTGTCCTGAGCAAGATATTTACACAAAAGATGTTTACATATAGTCCACAAGATAAAAAAAAATAGCTGAAATTATTAAAATAACCCCCTGCAAAAGTTTGAGAACTGTGTGTGGTTACCTGGATGATTTACAACTGTTTTTTTTGTGTTGTTGTTGTTTTTTTTGTCTTGTGATGGTTGTTCATGAGTCCCTTGTTTGTTCTGAACAGTTAAACTAAGCACTGTTGTTCAGAAAAATCCTCCAGGTCCTTCAGATTGTTCAGTTTTGTAGCATCTTTTGCATATTTGAAACCTTTCCAGCAGTGAATGTATGATTTTCACACTGAGGGCAATTGAGGGACTCAAACACAACTACAAAAAAGGTTCAAACACTCACTGATGCTTCAGAAGGCAAGACAATGCATTAAGAGCCGGGGGGTGAAAACTTTTGAATTTGAAGATCAAGGTAAATTGTACTTAATTTGTTACTTCCAAAGGGCAGTACTAAATGAAAAAAAAAAACATGTTTCAACAAAATAAGAAAAATTTGGACATTATCATACTGTTCAAAAGTTTTCACCCCTCGGCTCGTGTTTTTTTCTGGAGCATCAGTGAATGTTTCAATCTTTTTTAATGATTGTGTTTGAGTCCCTCAATTGTCCAGCTGTCCACTATATATATGGCCACATTTTTTTTTTTTGGCGCTTGCGTTTTTCATTAAGAAAAGTCTCAGGCATCTTTATTTGTCATTGACCCATATATACACACAGTCAAGATATCAAAATAACACATTCAATGTACTCACACACAAACACATAAGTATCCATCACCCGTCACGTCTGATTTCTCCACTCTCAGCAGCAACACACGATTAAGTTTTCATGCATTTGTTCGACCAAAATCTGGGTGCGCTCAAGCACGTCCTGTATTGATTATTCCTAGCGCAAACAGTAGGCCAAGTGTGATATACATAATTGGGCAGTTGTCAGGGGAGAAGGTGGGCCTCTGTCCTGATGAAGAACTGCAGACACGTTCATATTTACACGGCTCTTTGTTTGTGCAATACAGACAACAGGTTAAGGATAAAACATTGCTCCTTTGAGGCACAGATTGCACTATATTACAGTCAGTATTTTGCTAGCAGAATCTATTCCAGTGCAGGCCCTGCAGATTTCTCTAATCAAGCAAAAGCAAACTTTGCTCTGCTAATATGGAAGCCTAGAATCTCCCGGTTTGCTTTCTAATGATGAAAAACAAACACATGTGTGGAGCTGACCTGACACTGGATCAGCTCTCTGATGAGATGTGTGGACAAGAGCAGCGGTTATGCTTCTGCATCCCGCAAATCCCATTCAGTCAAACAGGAACGCCAGGGAACAGACACTGACAATGTGTAATATCTCTATAAACGCACGTCCTCCGTGTTGACACGGCTTTTGGCAAACACAGAGATCTGACCTGGAATACCAGATTCCCACACACACCCTCAGTTGTGCTTGTTTATAGCTATTCCCAGAGCATACTGGGTCGCTTTCCTGTTTTCTCTCCTCGGGCAATCAAACAGCAGCTTCGCTTACTAACCCTTGCCTCCACTCCTGGGCTTTCCCATTACAAAAAACATTCACTTACAAGGTGCGCACTCCTGCGGCGCAATGCAAATACTCCATTGGTCAGCCGGGCTTGGAGAAACGGGGAGGGCTGGAGCTGCCACAATCCTGACCCTAAACAACATCTATTCTTAATGCCTGTACTCAACAAGACACTGAAACAGATCAATAGCAGAGAGTGGTCAAATACTAGCTGGGCTTAAACAGTGATGGGTTTTTGGAAGGGATTCACTTAGTGAATGCGAAAACCAGAGATCCCAGACAGAAAAGACAGATGGAGACCGCTGGCTCAACTTGTGACAGTGTGCATGGTGAAGTGTTCGTACAGGCAAACCTGGACTTGTCAATAAGCGGCAGTCAGTGGCATGGAAGAAGACTGGGAATGACATGTGCAACGATCCAAGCACTGACCTGAAGTCACTGTTCACAGCACACATTAGTGCAGATCACTTGCTCGTGTTGCAGATTCTTTGCTCTCTTAGGTTCTTGCCACAACTGGAATGTGCTTTGCAGATATAATGAATGATGTTATTAATAGTATGACAAGTAAGGTTGCAAAACGAGTTTTGGTAATTGAAATCAAATAAGTAGTTGCCCGTGTGTAATGTAGCATTGTTATTTTTTACCTAAATATGTAAACAATAAGCAGGTTTGTGGGTGTCTTGCAACAGTAGAGAGGCCTTGTTCTGAAGTAAAGTGTTTTTATTTATTTATTTATTTATTTATTTTTGCTTGTTTTAAATACAATTTCAAATCTCCATGTAGTAACATATGCATTATGTATTTAGAATACAAAATATGGTCACTGTGTTTAGCCATTATTATGTTTTCAGTCACCATATTGCTTTATAACTAAACAATATATGGCAGTGACCTTAAAATAGAAATGCTGTCAAGTGAGAAACAGCATTTTTCCTCATCATCACATACTGTACTCTTGTCCTCTCACTCACCCTGTCCCATGGCTATGAATGAAAGTTTTTCAAACAAAGTCCGCGTTTTTACTCACATAGTATTTCCTTTCCTGTTATTGGGGAGTAACTAGTCACATGTCACAGTGTTACATAATTTAATTACAAAGTAAATGTAACTGTAATCCATTACAGTTGCTGAGAAAAAAATGTGTAATTAAATTACAGTTACTTATGAAAATGTTGATGATTACAAAGGGGGTTACGTCTTAATGTTTTCTGCAAAAAGCTAGGATATATTGAATAATATTAATCTGTTGCATTGTCTGTTTTTGATGTGCACAATGCCTTTTGCTGTTTAAAGGCCGTTTAGTAAAGTGGTGCTATTCTGATACTTTTGATAGGTTTTCTTGTTGAATTTGCAGTGTGCCTGCAAATTATATCAACCCACATTATAGCTTAAAGCTTTAGGCTAGAACCCGTTTGAGAGTTGCCACCATGACGAGTGATAAAAATGCATTCCAGTACTGGAAATTTAAAAATCAAAAATCAGAACAATCTCAAAGTAAAAAGAGGTGTTAAAGGCTGATTTTGTGGTGGCTGTGCTTTAAAAATGCTTTAAAAAAATTGGAAAAATAATCAAAAAGTAATCAAATGTAATCAGTTACATTACTTTAATAAAATAATTAAAATAGTTACGCTACTTATTACATTTTGAATATGGTAATTGGTAATCTGTAACCTATTACTTTTCCAAAATAACCTTCCCAACACTGTTCCTTTCCTGTTTCACTTGAATCAACAGTGCCATGGCAGAAGAAATAATGGCCACACTTTATTTTAAGGTCCAATTCTCACTATAAACAAACCCTTAACTATAACTTTTGCCTCAAAAAACTACTAATTTGCTGCTTATTAGTAGTTAGTATAATAGTAGTTGTTGTCCACAAGTTGATACGATTCATTAGGGTCTTAATGGAAAGTCTATAACGTGCTTTGGTTAAAGTTTCTTAATGGTAGTGTAAAAAACACCCTTTTTTCCTTTGAGCTCTGCAAAAATCACCCTGTCCTGGTCGATGTTGCTTTAAATGTTAATGAGCTCTGCTCGCCCCGCCCCTCTCTTCTCTCTGTGGAGTGACGAGCCTGTTTACTTTAGCCATGAAACTGGCTAACTAGCACGTTATTAGGAAAGGCGATTGCAAAGACTTATACTCACGTCTGCTGTAAGTGAAGCTGGATCACGAATGATTCGCCTGAACATACACGCATTTACGTAGATTGGGAGGTGCATTCCCTTCACAAACAAACGTCATCCACTGCATCTTCAGTGGCTCAGATGTCAGGAGTAAATGACGACTACTATGTTCATTATTACATCCAACAACAGAACACCTCAATCGCTTAAGAGCCATTCTTGTCTACATCCTTGTTCCAGCATCGAAACAATGGTGATCGGACTGTTACAGCTCATTCAGGGGGGGTCTAAGGTAAGACGGCCGTGTCAATCAAACTATCATGGGAGCAGCCTCTGTCGGTGTGTCATCACACAGACAAGATGCTAAGAAAGGCTCGATTTGAAAAAGGGGAAATTATTTTTACAGATTAAATAAAAATCACCTGGTGTTTTTTTTATCATTAAAGAGTGTTTGTGTACACACACTGCCAACACACATTTATGTTTAAACAACATGTAAAAGTGAACCTTGCATCCGATGACCCCTTTAAGAGTCTGTACTGGTGAATCCTAAACATTCTGAGCAAATATTGCAGTGTGGTACATGAATAAAAAACTTGGGAGTCTTTTTTAAACAACTCTTTAAGAGATCAACATCTAAAGCATACTGTATACTGTATAGTTTACTTAAAGAACCAGCTTATTACAGTTACTTGCTCAAATCAGTCTGATGAACAAGCAGAGCTCTTACCTCACTTAATTGTGTACTCACATCTTGGATACTTGGTTTTGTATGCTATAGTTATGCTTTGACCTTTGAGATCATTTTATTTTATTGTGATTTATTTGAAAAAGAAGCTTTAGTCATTTATTCGGTTCAACGGAATTACAAGTCCTCATCTACTAAACAAAATATTACGTGGTCAGGTAAGTTTCAAGATTTTCGGGGGGATATATTACAGAGGTTGTCTTATATTTGTTATGTTTTTACTTCCAGTGAACGAGTTTGGCATATACTATAAACTGATATATAAAGTCTCTTCCACAGATCCACTTTGTCTTTCAAAAGTGGTAGCCACTAAGTATGAAATGACTCATTGCGCAAGAACATGCTTCTTTCTCCCATTAGAAATTCATCAGTTGTTCCTCTGTTTTTTCCATTCTCATAAATCAAAGCCTGGCATTCTTCACTACCTGGCAACCTGTTCTAGCCTTTGTGAGATCTATCAATAGGTATTGTGGTCTTTCCTAGCATCATACAGTATGTATTACAGCAACCAGCACAGCTATGAAAGCCGCCACTTCTGAGAAACCACCTTACCCATCAGACCGTCAAGGGTTAAGATGTACTTTGTCTGAAGCAATATTCAGTGGATCTCTGGCCTCGATTTCTCAGCAGGCCTTGCTAATGACTTGTAGCCTACAAATTCCTTGCACTCTCAGGTGGCTTCCTCCGAGCCGGGCTCTGCATCATGATGAAAAGCCAGAGATAAAATAACCTGACAGTTGCAACTCATTGCAAGGAGCAAGCAGTACCCTAGCAGCTGAGACCCCGGAGCCCCAGTTGCTCTCTTTTCTTCCCCCTCTTCTCTTTCACACACAGACTCTCTCTCTCTTCTCTCTTTCCTTTGTATTTTTTAGACACACTGCTCTATCGCTGCTGCAAATGATTTGCAAATGCAGACAGTCCAACAGCTGGTGGCCTAAGATGAAGTGTAGATAACTGTTTGTGTTCCAATGTGTGTGGTGCCGAAGCAGGGGAAGCAGGATACGGAGCAACTGTTCCCTAATTAAAGGCCATTCCCACCAATTTTATTTCAGTCCATTAAGCAGGCAGAGCCCACCCCTCTCCTACGCTTTCGCACATGACACCTCCCAATCGATACGCTCCTGCCGGTACTTCTTCGTGATCTCTAAAGACCAGATTGCAGCCAGAGGAAGTGCTAATTGAAAGTTTGAAGCAATAGATATAAATAATAAGGTTTAAATCATTACATCTGTAATCTGTTGACACGTGGGTCATTCCTGTTATACAATGCAGTTTCATGCCCCATCATATAATATCTTAAAACTTAAAAAAATATATATATTTCAGATGTTTCTTTTTTTTCCGTTTCTGTAATTGTAGGGTCATTATAAATAAATGTTTTGTAATACATTTTTAGGATTTTAGATCTTTTTAATGTCCCTTTTAAATCAAAAAGTCCCTTGATGAGATCATCCTCCAGAAGTGACATCATTTTGGTGGGCACACAGACACACAATATCACTACGTATTAGGAGTGTTTTGTGTGTGTGTGAATGATGCAGTGTTTTGGAGTATTATTTGTTTCAGAAATAACATATATCATAATAGTATCATAATAGTACTCTCCACCTGTAGCTGGTGTGAGGTGACCATACGTCCAAGTGCTGCTGGTTGTGAAGAGATCCCCCATATGATTGTACAGCACTTTGGGTGTACAGCAATACACAATAAACCACTATATAAACGCCTTATTCATTCATTCATAATGATAGTATCCATTTTTTGAATATGTTTTAAAAAATCTAACTTGAAGTTGACATCCTCATGTAAACAAACTCTAAAACCTTCACTAATCAACTTTGGCTCTTTATTCCCATCATGTTAAAGAGATAGTTCACCCAAAAATGAAAGTCCTGTCATTAATTACTCACCATCATGACGTTCCAAACCCGCCAGATCTTCGTTCATCGTAAAAACACAAAACACAAGATATTTTTGATGAAATCTGAGAGCTTTCTGACCCTGAATAGACAGCAATGCAACTGACACGTTTGAGGCTCAGAAAGGTTAATTACAGAATTTTTATTTTTGGGTGAACTATCCCTTTAAGAACCCTTTAAGTTAGTTTAAGCAAAATTTTAAGTGCCTGAGCTTGACCTGAATACATTTTTGCAAGTTTAACATATCTTTGTACTGAAATGCATCCTTAAAATGACAACACTAACATATTTATTTTTGTTACAGAATGCACTTACAGGAATGACCTATGG
The DNA here is from genome assembly GCA_019740295.1 of Labeo calbasu. NCBI lineage: Eukaryota > Metazoa > Chordata > Actinopteri > Cypriniformes > Cyprinidae > Labeo > Labeo calbasu. The sequence goes on along the minus strand of JAHKKF010442443.1, from coordinate 36 downwards.
AAGCCAGTTTCCGCCACTGAATGAAAAAAAAAAAAA
>JAHKKF010442436.1:0-10197 GCA_019740295.1 Labeo calbasu | reverse complement strand
TTTAATGAAAATAACTGATCATTTTGCTAGATAAGACCCTTCTTCCTCGGCTGGGATTGTTTACAACCGCATCTGGGATCGTTTGAAGCCGCATTTAAACTGCATTTTGGAAGTTTAAGATCAGGGCACTATACAAGTCCATTATATGGAGAAAAATGAGGAAATGTTTTCCTCAAAAAACATAATTTCTTTACGACTGAAGAAAAAAGACATGAACATCTTGGATGACAAGGGGGTGAGTACATTATATGTGAGTCTTTGTTTTGGACTTCTCCTTTAATGACCTACCTGATGTTTGTGCATCTATTGTAAGCTGTCAGATGTATGCTGATGATACTTGCATGCTAAAAGTAAAAAGCAAGCTGCAAAAAAAAATATTAGCGCTTAATTTTAGTGGTTAATATTACTATTTGGTTAGAAAATTCATGTTTACATCTTGTTTTTTTCAAAGTCCTCAGTTAGAAAAATATTATATATTTTGCTTCTTTTGCTGTATTGAAATGGTGTTTATTGGATAAACAATATGTCTTTATAATGTCTTTATAATGTGAAATAGTGGTTTCTTGGTTGGACTTGGGTGCTCATGTTAATTAATGTGCTTTGTACATTTTTAAATAAAGAACAAAGGTTTGAAATGAAATGAGGGTAGGTAAATGATGACAGATTTTTCACTTTTTTGGTCAACTATCCCTTTAACCCAGGGTCATTCTGAACCCTGGGTTATCTTGTTCTATATTTAACATTCTTCATACAGTATACTTTCATCTTGGTTTTAATCTTGGTCATCAGATTTAAAGATTTTATACTGTACATCTGTAAACCCCAGGTTAATTTTGTTTTGTCATATTGCTTAATAACAATTAATCGTATACAAAATAAAAGTTTAAGTTTATATAATACATGTGTGTGTACTGTGTATATTTATATGTGTATATTCACACACGTGAAGTATTATATAAAATATTTACATGTGTATTTAGATTTATATATGTTTTAGATTATATACATAAATATATATTGCATATATTTCTTAAATATATACATGTATACATATATATTTATATGTGACCCAGAACCAAAAAATTAGCCACAAGGGTCAATTTTATGAATTTTAGATATTATGGTAGGACGATGTTTGTCCGAGATACAACTGTTTGAAAATCTGGAATCGGAAAGAGCAAAAAAATCTAAATATTGTGAAAATCGCCTTTAAAGTTCTTAGCAATGCATATTACTAATCAAAAATTACGTTTTGATATATTTACGGTAAGAAATGTACAAAATATCTTTGTGGAACATGATATTTACTTAATATTTAATTTTTGGCATAAAAGAAAAATGTATAATTTTGACTCATACAATGTATTGTTGGCTATTGCTACAAATATACCCCTGCTACTTATGACTGGTTTTGTGGTCCAGGGTCACATATACACCTATAAATATACACAGTACACACACATACTGTGTCTTATGTAAACACAAACTTTTGTTTTGTATTCGATTAATCGTGATTAATCGATTTGAGAGCACTAATTAACGCATCTATGAGATTAGTAAAAGTAACCAGGTTGAATCCATCTTCTGTGCATTTATTGCCATTGTTATTTTAAGTTTCTGTAAAATATATTTATACATTTTTGTGGAAGTTGTGCTTTTTTCTTGAACATATGGGTTGGAAAATGTACTTTATTCACAAATAATACTTGTAGTTTGTGTCACCATTTAGATCCTCTCTTGTAGTCACAAGTTTTTAAAACATACAGCAAAAATAATAGTGTCTCTTCAGTTTACATATTTATCATTCAACAATTTGAACTATACTCTTAGATGCTAAAAATTTAACAGTGTGTGAAAGCTTGTTGTTACTCAACAAGCAGTTTAGGATTGGTTGTGTGTCACCAAACAACTCATAATCTTCTAGCGGTCCTAATTATTATGGCTAATAAAACTGACCTTTACAACTGGTTAACTCTGGTAGGGAAAGCCCTTAGGTCAGCTTTACCTCAATAACAATCCCACATTGGTTGTGTTGAAATGACATCGTAAATCACCAGCGCTGCAACAGAACATCCAATCAGAGGTGACAAGCACACAACCACACACTCACCACTTGTATCAAGCCTCCAAGCTACATGAGCGCAGACACATATGATCAAAACCTGTAAACATTACTAGTTGAAACGTGATATCTGCATTCACCACACCCAACCCTGTATGTCTTCTCAGGTCTGTAACTTTCAGAACTAATCAAAAGGAAGCTATCTTCATCCAGACACCCTTGTATTCTGTGTACAGTAAACACAGCACGCCCATACCTCATCCCAGCAGGCCTCTGAACGCCTCTCTGAGTAGAGGTAATTTGTAAAAATACTCTTTTAGCCCGGTACTCCTAAAATAATTACCACAAGCAATCAGATTTTATTTTCCACCTTGTTTATTTTGGATATGACTCATGAGGGTTCGAATTAAGACCAGCCGTCTGAGATCTTCTAAAATTGTTATGGGCTAAAAAAGCCCAAGACAGATGGATGAATAGAACGGAGAGCAGAGAGAGAATTATGAGAAGAGTAAATGCAAGATGAAGGGGATAAAAGGGGGAGTGGGAGCCGTATCCTGGAATAGCCAGCAAGTTGAGCTGCTAACTCCACCCCCTCACCCCCCCCTCCTCTTTCTCTCGCTCGCTCTCACTCGCTCTCTCTCTGGCAGTCTTACAGTCTGTCATTTGAGCAGACAGTGAGAGCAGGAGCGAGGAAAAACAGGGAGACTGAGCTGTGCTTTTGCCTGCCGTTTACTCGTCTTCAAGCTTGTGCGGTGACAACCCCAGACTGGATATCCGGACGGTGTGTGATTCCCTAACAGTCTAGCAGGACTTTTGCTCCTCTTGGGATTTGTTTTGAGGTTCTCCCCCACACCCCTTTGGAATTACCGCTACAGGGATATCCCCGGCGTGAACGTGCGCGTGTGTATGCGTGTGATGTGCCATGCCCATGCCTGCTAATCTTGTGGTCAAAGACTGGGGTAGACCATGAAGGGGGGCCACCACCATCGGGGCTGCGCCTGCCACCACTTGTTTCGGAAAGTCCTGGCAAAGTGCGGCTGCTGTTATGCCCGGGTCAGAGGTCAGTGACTTTAGCACTGTCAGGGTTGACCTGATAGCAGAGATTACAGAGAGTTTGCAACTTCTTGGTCATGTTTGCTTTGTTGAATGCTATTTTTTCCCACACTGGTGTTTAGGCTACGATATTCTTCAATGCTTCTCGCATTCCAAGTCTGCTTTGGCAGATGCTCATCCATCTAGTCTCTGAAGTGATTATTGAGTGTCAGTCTATCGCGTCGCATGCGTGTCAGGGGGATTCGCTTCTTTTTCTTCAGCGTGCGCTCAGCTGGAGCAACAGATGTCTGTCACTTCTCCTGGTTACGGGTTCCCTTTACACTTTTCATCTCACTCAAGGCGTACATGCGATTATCGAGCGGCGAGAGATGGTGTGTGCGTGCATTTACTGTGTATGCATTAGATGCAGCATGTTTACGTGTAGGACAGGGTGCCATGTGTTGGTGGAGGGGGGGGTTGGGGAGTTTGGTGCAGCACGTGGGTGGATAAAACACTGGGGGCTGCATAGAAACATTCCTTCCTCTGTTCACCAGTGAGATTTTGACTAAGGACAGCCTCTGTCTGTCTTTCCCTTCCTTTTTGGTTCGTCTTTCAGCATTTTCAGCCAGTCATGGAGATGTCTGTTATTAAAGTGATAGTTCACCCAAAAAATGAAAAGTTTGTCATCGCTTGTGTCAGTTCAAACCTTTCTGTTTTTTGTCTATGCAATGAGAGTCAATGGGGTCCAAAGTTGTTTTAGATCCCTTTGACTTTCATTGTGTCATTGCCTTGTGTTACACAGAAGAAAAAAGTTATGTGGAACCACATAAATGTACTATTAGTAAATAAAGCCACAGTTTTCGTATTTGAGTGAACTACTTCTTTAAAGTTGCAGTAGTGAGTTCAACTTTGAGTGAAATGTTGAATCCTAAACGGTTGCTACAAAGGAAAATATCTTTCGATTGCATCTATACAATCAGTTCTTTCTATATCCCATCTGTTTTGAGTCTGAAATTGTGTAATTTACGTTAAAGACGCATGCTCTTTTATCATCGTTTTGACTCTGCAGGGCTCTGGCATAGTTCAGATGCCTCTAGTTTAATCTCCAGTGCTTATGTAATGGATATTCTTCCTCCGAGCCAGAGTATGTGCTTTCTACCTTCACTTAGGATCATCTACGTTAACCTCAGACATCGTTCTGAAGTCTTGCCAAACCGTGCGAGCCATGTAAGGGCTGTGAAGTTTCTGAAATAGCTGTGAGTTGTTTTATAAACTAAACTCCTGTCCTTTAGTCTTTTGAAGGGATGTAGGTATTTAAATAATCCAGCTTCCCTGAGGAAATAGAAAGAATGAAAGAATTATAACTTCAGATTGACTCTGGATTGACTGTTTCTGTATTTGAACAGTTTTAAGACTAAAAATGAATTGTACTTCGATAATAATGTTTTAATTTTACATAGTGTGTGTCGCTTCATGGGGGTGACCATGCTTAGATCACAGAACCAAATTATAACAATTATAGCTCACAGACTGTGAATAGAGAACTGCATAATACTAGGCAGCTACAACTCCAAGGCGACTGCGGTGTCAGTCCAAAAAAAATGCACTTTTAAACATCCATGGAATGAGAGTAAAACACCTCTTAAGTGGAAAATGGCAGTGTGCTTCTATTCACCAGCAAAGATGACCGTCTCAAAGTGGCGGTACCCTGTGGTTAAGTGTAGCTGATTTCGAATGCTACTCTAAGTCAGCAAATATAATTTTAATGTCGGGCATTAGCATCAGGCTCTCCTCCTTAAATATAAATCACATTAGGAGAAAGCTGTAGGCAGATGGAGACGCTTAAACCCATATGTGACTTCCTCCCACCCTCTCCTTCTTTCACTTTACCAGCCTGACTCTCCTGCCTTGGAGATTATATGCCTCTTTCTGACACCTAAGCTCTATTCTCTATGATAGAAGGGAGTATAAATGGCTGGTTTATGTAAGAGCGTTTAATCACGCTTGGATGAGGGCTAAATGTTTATTCAGCCCTGGGAATAAAGTACACAACCTGAATGCGCCCAGAGCAGGAGGGCTGTCAGCGTGCTGTTTTCTGCATGGTTAGAGGGGCAGATGTGATTGCATGTGCGGGAAGTGCTATCGGTCTGGTTCAGTGTCACGCACATCCCTTGCAGGACCTTACAGATGGCTGAAATGCATGTTCCGTACTAATAGTGCAATGCAAACACTTGCATACACCCTCTTTGTTTTGATGTTTATAGGAAAAACAATCTAGATTGTACTGAGATAATTATCCTCACATATGAGTTCTTCAATGTTTTTTCATTTCTGTGAGGGTGTAATGGAAAAGTCCACATCTTGCACTTCCAGAACCTTTAGTAATTTAACTTTGCCACCTCTCTTAGAAAGTACTAAGTAGTTGTCTAAAGTGGTTTTCTGGTCACTCTATAGCTTGATTCAGTGTATATTAATGGCATTTTTTCATCTGATTTAGCGTTCTCCATGCACGAAGCTTGATTTTCGAACAGTTGTTAAAAAACTCAACCACTTCCATCAGTTCCCCAGTGGTTTAGCCATCTTTCCAAAGACCAGCAGAATGCAATCACGTAGCTTTTTTAGCCAAACCATCATTCTGGTAATTGCACAGCAGTGAAAGCTGTTTCTTTTCCACACTGCAGCTGTAGATGGCTATTATTTACAAGCCCAGCAGGAATCCGCCATATGACGTCTCTTCTCTCCATCCTAATGAGCACCAAGTTACATGACAATCATCTGCTCAGATGCTATTAAGGTGACCATGACTATGTAGCTGAGACAGTTCCCCACTGATATCTGAATGAAAACACTTGGTTGCAAAATAGGGTGTCTGCATATGTGTGTATGTATCATTCATAGACCCACTTAGAGAATCAATAAACTTGGAACAGAAATCTTGGACGTAATGGCACCGTGCATTGACTTTATGAAATCAAGCATCAGCAAAGCTTACAGCTGAGCCTGCACATTTCAAAGTAATTGCTATTAGCATCACACTGAACTTGCAGCTGGAAAGACAATGTTAGAAGTTTAGAAAAATAGAAATGGAGTCAAGAAAATAGAGAGGGAGGAAGTAAAGGACGGATGCAAATAGTTTGAGGAGACATAACTCAAGAATTGTGTCTGAGCTGTGCTAAGAGTTGGTGTTATCTTTTGAAACTTGCTTGGCTCTGACAGAAACAGGAAACTGAGTTTTTACCTCAGGAAAAAACACGTCTTTGCTTAAAATGAGCTGGACAAAAGAGCTTGTTGAGAACAACATTGCCATGCAGGCTGAAAACCATTTCAGGAAAAGATTCAGGAATCGTGGCCAGTGATTAGCATAGTTGCGTTATTTATTAGCATGCACAGTCTGACTTGGTTTAGAATGCAATTTACTAGAAAAAACAAGTCCTGCATGGATATTTCCTTGTTAAACTGGATTAGATAGGGAAAAGACATTTCGTTTGAAGGGGTATGAGGGTCCTTCAGCTGCTTTTTTGCAAATTCCAAGTGGGTTTTCATGTGTCTTCATTGAGGAGGGGATTGAGTTTGGCTACACTGCCATAAGATTGGTGGAGTGTTGCAGTGATGTTTGTCCTTCTGTACATTTCTCCTATATCCACATATGATCATGGAGCTCACCATCATGTTCTTGGTCACCACTCTAACCAAAGCCCTTCTCCATCAAATGCTCAGTTTGGCCAGGAGGCCAGCTCTAGGAAGAGTCCTGGTTGTTTCAGACTTCTTTCATTAAGGGTAATGGAGACTACATGCTTCTGTGAACCTTCAGTTCAGCAGAATTTTTTCTGAACTCTTCCACAGATCTGTGCCTTGCAAAAATCCTGTTTCTGAGCTCAGCAAGTAGTTCTTTTGACCTTAAGGCTTGGTTTTTGCTCTGATATGCATTTCCAGCTGTTAGTCCTTTTATTGAGAGGTGTGTGCTACTCCAAATCATACAATTCAATTAAATTTGCCACGGGTTAACTTCCCTCGAAGTGTAGTAGCATCTACAAGCAATATGAAAGCTCCTGAGCTAAATTTCAACTGTCCCAGATAAGGGTATGAATACTTATGCAATATAATCATTTAAGTTTTTTTATTTTTAATAAATTGATAATATGTTACAAACCTGTTTTTTGCTTTGCTACTATGGTGTATGAAGTACAGACTGATGTGGGAAAAAAAGTAATTTAAAGCAGTTTAACATAAGGCAGCAACATAAAAAAACATGGAAAAAATGAAGGGGCTTGAATACTTTTGCAAGGTACTGTAGCCAATGGTGGGTGAGCATCTGTTGGACTAGTTTGTTTGGTGTGTTCCACACGTCGGCTCTCGTCGGGCTCACGTCTGTGGCAGTTGCCGATTCGAGGTTGCTCGGGCTGTCGGTGCGAGTGAGAACTCTGATTGGATGCCCAGTTTTGCAAACGAGTCAGTGCCAGAGAATTAAAGCGGAAGTGATTAAAACGAGTAAGTAAATAAAGGCGGCACAAACAGAATACAGTTCTAATGTTATGAGATCTTACCCTAGCATTCCAATATGTGCATATTTTTACAACAACATGAGCTGCTTAAAATAAAGAAAGTTATTAACTGATCATTCAAAATGGTAGGGCAAACGGCGCTTTGTTTACATTTTGTATATCTGCTTATATCTCGTACATCCTTGTTTCGGTTTCTCCTTTTGAATGACAAATATGTACTATTGAAAGCTGCTAATATAGACAGTTAATTCCTCTCGCGCAAACGCAGAACATACATGTTAGTTCGCTGTCGACTCTAGTCGGAGCGGTGTGTTCAAGTCGTCTGCAGTTCTTTGAAGTTGGCTTGGTGTGTCCCGGCCTTAAGATCTCAAAAATGTAAAGTATGCCGTTTCAACTCTTGTGTCACTTAGCAAAACTACATTAAGCATATTTTCAAAAAAAACTTGGCAAATTCCCCTTACACTCATCATTATCCTTACAAATTCTTACTATTTATCTGAGACTTGGCAGGAAAGAACTAACTAAAAATTGAGTTTAGCTTGCCTGCTGAGAAGAAACACTGCAAGTTCAGTATCTCAAATGAAACCCAAACATTTCATCAAATTCCTCCATCTTGTAAAAGCACCACCAATGTTTCCCTTGTTTTATCCCGTTGTCTGTCTCAGCATATTTTGGAAAATCTTCAAATTTTATTTTGCACACTTTCCAAATTCTCGCTGTAGGTTGAACTGGAAAGAGATTGATGGATCTTCCACAAAAAGTGTAGTAGTTAGTGAAGAATAAACTTAAGAGAATGTATTTTGTCATTTGAAAAAAAAAAAACGCCCCGTGTCGCATCTTGAAGTCTGTCGTGACAAAGATATTTGAAGCTCTAGTTTCATCTTTCTCTCTCAGCATGATCCTGCAAATGCATCTTGTATCATGACAACAAAATGGCTGCCCCAGAAACAGCTTTACATTACTGAAATGCATGATCTTCAGAGACATGTAAAGCCTCTTAACCCATCTGCTTTAGACGGCTGGTGAAGAATGACGCTTTAATGAAGCATGTGCTTCTCGTCATGGTAGTGATTAAGAGGGAGACGGTACCACTCTGCAGTAAGTCACAACATCTGCTGCTATATTGCATTTCTACCACTGCAAAGCCTTCTATACCTACAGTGGTATGTCACAAACCCACAGGTAATCTTGCTTTTATATATGCTTTTCCAGAGTACAGACACGTGTGAGTATATCAGACAGGCTCCAGTGGCAGGAAAGAAGTGAGCAAATCAAGTAAGGACCTCAGAGCCGTTGCTCTGCCAATAGGACGGTATCCTTTCCAAACCTCTGTTTTCTTTGGCCGTGCCGTATATTGAAACCAATGGCTCCACGCTTTCTGCCTCCCCATGCCTTCATTTTCACCTGCAGGTTTCCTTTCTTGTTTTCACCCCAAGCCAATTTCGAAAACCGACTGGGGTGATGCCTGAGAGGCACGATAAAGGGCAATTAGGGGTGGAGAAATGGTCACAACAACAATTGTTTGTCTCACTCTGTGTGTGTGTCTTTGAAACCGAGGGCATATTACAAGACGGAGACTTGTTGCCCTATGATGTTTACATTTTTTCCTGTTCTGTGCAGATTTTTGGGACAGTGGGAGCAAATCCATCTTATATGTTGTTTATTGACATATTGGCTGTATCTGAAATTGCACCCTCATTAGCTATTTCTAACATTACTCTACCATTGCAGTCCACTTAAAGGACTGAATGAATACAAGTATGCCAATTTGGAAGAGCTGTTGATTGTACATTCATTTCTGTGCATTATGGGATGGATGGATAGACATATTTATCCATAAATTCTATCTTTACATCTGTCTATTTTCCATAAAACATTGGGCCAACATATGCATCAACAAGACTGAAACCAAGAAATACTTCAGTCTTGTAGTGCTCTCTTCATTTAACACAGCCACTTTGAGACATAGCAGCATTTCAAGTTTAACCTGCATTATATTTCTTCACTTTAATCTAGTTTGTCAGAGAAACCTGAGGTGAGCTCTCCCTATGCTGCTTTGCTTTGTCTCAGTCTCCGTATTCCCAGGTTCTTGCTGAATTTGTCACACACACATCCAGGCCACCATGAGCCCACCCGAGGCCAGTGTCTCTGAACAATCTTGACTCAGCCTCGTAATGAGCTGGCGCTCACAATGCTTGGCAGCTCTTCAACCAAGAGAGGGAGAGAGGGCTTCACAACTACAGTTATAATAATTATCTCATACAAAAAAGACTGATCTGCTCCCATTGCACATGAGCGCTGATAAGTGGCTCTTCAAGGGGCTGTCTGATTGGACGGGTTATTAGCTCCTATTTTGCAGATGTTTTTCATGCAAGGCCACTTACTATGGCGTGTATGCTGAGTTTAAGTGCTAAACTCAAGGGTGCAGGGGTACTAAAGCCAAATGGGATGAGCTCTTTAGCACTAAACCTGCAACCTTTGTGGCAACAGACCTGTTGTTTATAGTCATCATAAAATCAAAACTGACTATTTATTCTCTAACTGTGTGTGTTTAGAATAGGTCGATATCCATCAAAAAACCTATCCATAAAGTTAGTCGGT
>JAHKKF010442427.1:0-15660 GCA_019740295.1 Labeo calbasu | reverse complement strand
CACTGCAATTCTTTTCAAGCGTTTTATAGTGTTGCGTATTATAACCTATCACACGATTCTGTTGAGCTTAGGAATGCAATGGCCAATCAGAAGCCTTCAAATGAGTTTTGAATTTGAATCACGTTGTAATGAGTGGGGTGGGGCCAAGAGCCATGAGAGCAGAGTGAGGCCGGTGGAGTTTAAAGATAATAAGCGACACCTGCGCCACTCACTGTCTCGAGGGTACTCCACTGGCCTGCAAGGGGCGATGGTGGTATGTAACGAGTGGGGCAGGGCCGAGAATCGTGGGAGTGGTGCGAGGCCAGTGGATTTTAATGATAATGAGCGACACCTGCGCCACTCACCGGTCTTGAGTCCCACGGAGGACCTCCAGAAGGATAAAAGGAGGAGTGACGACAGTGGAAGACAAAAGAGGACCAGGCCTGAACTTTATTTGTGTTTTGTGCGCGGCTGTCGTCCGTGAGGGGCTGCCGCTTTACTTCTGTGTTACTATTTTATTATTAAAGTCTTTAAATGTTCGCCCGTTCCCGCCTCCTTCTTCCCGTTCTACGAACGTTATTACACGTTAAATACAAATTCAGTCTCATTATAAATATTTTATTAGCCTGCATGACACCCATGTCTGGTTCTTTCCTAAAAAGACGAGTTGATGATGTTTGTAGTTAATAGATTAGGCTGCTTTTAGCCTTACCCTGGAGTTGGTTCACCCTCCGCCTATGCAAGATGTTCATGGCTTTCTTCAGTCGAAAAGAAATTAAGGTATTTGAGGAAAACATTCCAGGATTTTTCTCCATACAGTGGACTTCAATGGGGATCAATGGGTTGAAGGGTTGATGGTCCAAATTGTAATTTCAGTCCTGCTTCAAAGGGCTTTACACGATCCCAGCCTAAGGGTCTTATTTAGCGATTTGTCATTTAAAAAAGAAAAAGAAGGAAGTAATTTACATACTTTTTAACTACAAATGCTCGTCTTGCACTAGCTTGACTTCACACATCACATAATCATATTGGAAAGGTTACACGTGACATAGGCAGAAATACAGAGCCAGTATTTACAAAGCAAATGTGCAAAGAAAGTCGACCGCCGTCTACAAAAAAAGGTAAATCAACAATGTCGCAAGATTTTGAAGTTGGACTTTTTCACCCTACCCTAATTTTTTGAACTTGAGTACTCTGACAAAGAATGAACCACACATGACCTTGCTAACATGATTATGTAATGCGTGAGGTCACGCATGCGCCTCGCAAAGCTAGTGCAAGACAAGCATTTGTGGTTAAAAAGTATATACCTTTTTTTAGTAAATGACCGATCGTTTCGTTAGATAAGACCCTGTTCCTCGGCTGGGATCGTGTAGAGCCCTTTGAAGCTGCCTTGAAACTGCAATTTGGACCTTCAACGCATTAATCCCCATTGAAGTCCACTATATGGAGAAAAATCAAAAACCTTAATTTCTTCTCGACTGAAGAAAGAAAGACATGAACATCTTAGATGACATGGGGGTGAGTAATTTATCAGGAAATTTAAATTCAGGAAGTGAACTAATCCAGCATGAGCTTAAACATCACATTTCACTGGTTCAGACTCATGCCACTAAGAATTTGCTATGAATATTCACTGCTGCGCTTTACAAGTATAAGTCTCGCTTTGGGACAACAATTTTTCGACCAGAAAATCTCAAATTCAACCAAAATTTACATGGCATGGAAAACATGGCAAGACTTCATCAGCAAAGAAGAGCAGTGGGCAAAACCTGAAAGTGAATAATTTTAACCATCAAGTCCACAGGAAGGCTTATGTCCAAACAATACAGTGACAGCAAACCACAACACTCACCTTGAAGACCCTGTTTCCACAAACACCACAGAGAACTTCACAAAGCCAACATCCATGAAAAAGCTGTAATTGCTAAATCTACAGACATCAGTGCTAAATGGAACAAATTTACGGTGTCATAATCATAAAACATGGACTGATTCCTATGCTGATTCCCTCCTCCAACATCTCTGAAGCAGCTAGCATATGAGTTTATAAACAACATTCAACTGAGGATGAAAAGTTTAAAAGTTGTATGAATCAAAAGCTGTTTTAAAAGCAAATGGTGGTAAAACACCAACAATTCTTCTGTATTACTCTATATGTCTACATTTGGATTCACTGTCCAGCACTGTGACCTTCTCTGACAGCCATTTAATTTCCACCCATTCTCAAGTCCCACTTCAGTGGAATATCAGTACAAATATTATGGTGCTCACGTTCTTGAGCCCAAGGGAGTTTTTGAGCACATAATGAAGAGCGGGACACTTTATGTCCAGCCTGTAACCTGGTTTTTATCCGTCCCACTGAGAACATTTCAGCTTTGGCACTGCACGCACTTGTCCATAAGTCACATGACAGATGTCCTTTTCGAGACACAGTGACACAAGAAAAAATATGATTCATCATTCTTTATATAGATGTATCAGTACATCTTCATTGCAGACTTTTTTGACAGCATTTTCGACATTTTTGTCCTTGTGACAGTCAGTGGGGTCCAAAATATTGATTTCTTGATATTAATCGATTCCCATTTTTACAAAACAATATTGATTCTTAAATCACAGGAACTGATTAGTCTAGCCTGTTTTTAGTTAATGAAAGTAATATTGTAATGCAACTCCCATCCAATAAATAGCAATAAGCTTTGTGCTTTGTTACTTTTAATATGAAACAAAGATAATATTCCGACAAATTATAATATTCAAACACTAAATGAAATTTTGGCGCTGTTTAATGTGAAATGACAGATCGCTGTAGCGCCTCAGTTCAAGAGGAGCGGCAGCACGAAGCGCAAATCTTTAAAAATAGTTTCAGCCCAAAATAAACATGAATGAACGTCCAAAGGTATGTTAAAACAAAAGATATATTCATGTAATCATTCATTTAGTGTTTCAACCGCGGAATCAATGTAACAGCAAATTTACCTCAGAAAAACAAACTTGTTAGTCAACTAGAAAAATGAACTCTAGAGAGGAGTATTTTGATAAATATATGCATCATATAACATATTCATTAGAATTGTTACTGTTCTTCAAAGTTTATGTTTGAATAAATCCATCAAGTTTTTATGAATATATATTTTTACAGCATTAGTTGAGATTTTTTTCTTCAAGATAATTTGACATGTACTGTAACTGATATATATCCAAAATAAACGGTATTGAATTGAATCACAAGTTGAATAAAATCGCAAGCTTGTTAATTAGAATCATAAAATTTGTCAAAACCCAGCCCTAGTGCAAAACAATTTTGATTATGTGAACAAAAATGACACATTTTTCATTTTTTAAAATTAGTAATTGTTTTTCCATTTTTTTTTATTATTATTTTTTTTTTTTTACTTTTTTTTCATAATTTTCTTTGATTTTTTCCCCCATTTTTTCAGATTGATTCAACAGAAGCATCATTAGAAAGAAATTCATACCAGTTTGGATTGGCATAAGGGTGAGTAAATTTTTATTCATTTCACTTTTTTCCTTTAAGCTAATACTGAAAGGCATTTAGTTCTACGGTTCAAAAGACTTCAAAATGACCCTTTTATTCAGTATACTCTGTATAAATGACAGTACTTTGAGTGTATGAGAGTGAACTGATGACTCTGCAAGATAGTTATCCATGAGGCATTGTACATGCATAATGCACCCAGGTATATTTATAGCAGAGAGCCACTTTAATCTAAGAGAACAAGCCTTGAAAGTAGCTATAGATACAAAAGAGTTATGATATGCCATGCAGTTTATTACTAGCATTGGGTAAAAGAGATTTGATCATCCTTTTTTGTCGAAACAACAGCTTGGCTAACAGTATCGATCCCTCCGCAGTCTGACAATGCAGAAGGATGATGACTTTGGTTATTAAATGAATCTAATCCTATTGACAAAAGCTAACAGCCTTCGTATGTTCAAAAGCACACAGCATGTGCGAATAAACCTGGTACGCCAACTCTTTTGTCGACTGGTGGATGCTTTACTGGCCGTGCCTCAGGCTGGGTGAGAGCAAAATTATGTGACCCCATTCGATGTGTACATTGTTCAGCCTACAGCAGCCATTAGACCTCTCCCAGAATCCCTGCTTCAGCCGGAAGCTCTGGTATTGCTGGAAATGGACTGGACAGATGGTTTGTGTCAATGGTGGAAAAGATGACAAAAACATCACATTTAAAGTCCCCTGATGTATTAATTACGGTTTTTAGGATATCCTCTAGCTCTTTTCTTGGCCACAGGCTCTTTATACTGTCTGATATCCAACACAAGTCTTCTGCCGCTGCCCCATGAGTCTGTGCTGACCAGAATGCAAATTATCGTGACCTTTCTGTAGCGTTATTGTCTGAAATGGGGAACAAAATGCAGGAGGCTGGAGATTTCTATAGCGTACATACTAGAGGCTTCATAAAGAACCATAGACTTGAGTAATTGAATCATCATCTTCTCATTGAGTTTCATTATGTCTGCTGTCAGTGAAACCATAATGATGAGGAAAAGCTTTATGTCACAAAAGCAATACAAGCCAGTTATAAGGGATATCAAGGCTCTAAACCGCTGTTTCTTTGTGCTGGGTAACTATTCAGATGGTTATGAGCCACAGAAAGGCTTTCGAAATAGAAACCTGCATAAAAAAAATATTAAAAGAGATGTCTTTAATATCTTGATTGCTTCTCTTATAGCAATGAGATGAAGAGAGAGCAAATCGAGGGGCTTAAGTGTTCTGCTCCTCTAGAGTCAGAAAAGAGTTTAATGTCATTTTATCTATCTATCTATCTATAGTTGAGGTCAAAAGTTTACATCCCCCCTTTCAGAATCTGCAAAATGTCAACTATTTTACAGAAATAAGAGGGCTCATACAAAATGCATGTTACTGTTTATTTAGTACTGACCTGAATAAGATATTTCACATAAAAGACATATAGTCCACAAGAGGAAATAATACCTGAATTTAAAAAAACTGACCCTGTTCAAAAGTTTACACCCTCTTGCTTCTTAATACTGTTTTGTTACCCGAATGATCCACAGCTGTGTTTCTTTTTTTCCCCAGCATTTTTGTGTATTGGAAACCTTTCCCACAATGATTGTACAATTTTGCGATCCATCTTTTCACACTGAGGACAATTGAGGGACTCATGCAACTATTACAGAAGGTTCAAACACTCACTGATGCTCCTGAAGGAAACATGCACTAAGAACTGGGGGGTGAAAACTTTTTGAATTTGAAGATCAGGGTAAATTTAACTTATTTTGTTGTCTGGGAAACATGTAACTATCTTCTGTAGCCTCTGAAGGGCAGTACTAAATGAAAAAATATGATATTTAGGCAAAATAACAAAAATATGCACATCTCCATTCTGTTCAAAAGTTTTCACCCCCTGGCTCTTTATGCATGTTTTTTCCTTCTGGAGCAACAGTGAGTGTTTGAACCTTCTGTAATAGTTCCATATGAGTCCCTCAGTTGTCCTCAGTGTGAAAAGATGGATCTCAAAATCATACAGTCATTGTTAGAAGGGGTTCAAATATACAAAAATGCTGAAAAACCAAAGACTTTGTGGGACCTGAAGGATTTTTCTGAAGAACAGCAGGCAGTTTAACTGTTCAGGACAAACAAGGAACTCATGAACAGCTATCACTAAACTGGTCATTTTTATAAATTCAACTATTATTTCTCTCGTGGATTATATGTAAATATCTTTTATGAGAAATATCTTATACAGGTCAGTACTAAATAAATCTATCTTGCACAAGTGGATCATCTTATAATGGGTCCTTGGCATTAAAATGTTAGAAAATCTTTGCTTTAAATAAACCAGACAGAGATGTCCACAAAGTGTCACTAAAACTGCAAGCAGATGAAAACATATGTAACTGTCACTTCTCTTGTTTTCCCTCCAAATCTTTTGGTGGAGAATTACAAACTGATTCAGGACTCAGCATGTCTCTCCAGCAGCAGAGAAGCATTTGTCAGAGCGCCAACGTCGTCCCATTTCCATATCTGAAATTAAAATGAGCTCCACAGAAACGCCAATGTCCCTTTGACACACTGCTTTAATATGCACACCCTGCTGCACGCTGCCCGTGACAATAAAAAGCAAATACATTGCAGCAATACAATACACAATTGATGCACACTCGCTGGCTGTCCACCTCTTACATACTGAACAGCATCAACAGCATTTCAAAAAGAATGAACTATGTGATAAACAAACAGAAGGACTACAACAGGACGAGATTATTGCAAGTTCTGACATGACATGAAAATTTATCAGCAGCACAATATTAAAGGAGTATTTCATCGAACAATGAAAATTCTCATTCACTCATCAAGTCGTTACAAAGCTGTATGACTTTTTTTTTTAAAGAAGTAACAGTTAGGGGCGCTATGATTTCCGTGATGCGGAAAACGCGGATGGAATCATGGAATCTAGTCATAAAAATGTAATTTACCGTAGCCTATAATGTGAAATGTCACGGAATTTGACAAATTTTGGATAAATAAAGCAAAAGTAGGTCAGTGTACTTTAATCAAAATGTGTTTATGTGAATATATAGCCGGAACAAAATACTATTCAGATATGAATACTGGATGTTCTGCATGTCTCTGTGTGAATGAATGGCACAGACACATCGTTTCTATGCTACACACATACTGAAGCTACCATTATATCATATACCAACAGAAACTAAAGGTCTTCACAGCAACCCGTCAAAAAAAGTTTGGTTTAACTTGAAGAAATTGTGACAGAAATATATTGTTTAATGTAATGATACTACTACTACTAATACATTTTTTATTAAAATATTATTGTTTAAGGAATATTTACCAGACAAAAAATTGACCAGAATTTATTTACCAGAAAAATGTAAATACACAAAACAATATATCTGAAAAAAAAAGAAAGAAATAAAATAATAATAAATTATTTTTTAATAAAATCAATTAATTAGAGATACTTTTGATTTATATAATTTAATGAAACCATTAAAATGGAATCCAAAACAATTAATGGAAAACACAGAATTTGGTATAAATAAATAAATAAAAGAAGAAGACTAAATAAATGTATTTCATAAGGCCTTAAAATGCAATTTTTGTTAAACTTTTAACAAATTGCTGTTAAATTGTGTATGTTTCATGATTTCAATTTATTAGACATGTTTTTACTAATATTTCTTAATTTAACTATTAAAACAGAATCCAGGAAACAAGGAATTTGGGGGAAAATAATACGGATTTCATAGGGCCCTAAAGAAGTCTTTTCTGCTCACCAAGGCTTCATTTATATGATCACACACTAATATTGTAATATTACAATTTAAAATAACTGCTTTCTATTTTAATATATTTTAAAATTTTATTTATTTCTGTGATGCAAAGCTGAATTTTCAGCCTCATTACTCTAGTCTCCAATGTCACACGATCCTTCAAAAATCTTTCTAATATGCTGATTTGCTGCTACAGAAATGTTTCCTATATTTATCCTTTTCACAAATTCAATCAAAATGACTAAATCACAAATTTGACTAATGTGGTTCTTGGGTAAAACTTACTAATGAAATGATTCACAGCCAACAGCTATTGAGAATGGAAGATTTTCTGTGAATAATGAATTTAATTTCAGTCTGTTCGTAGTCATGCTCATACTGGTCATATTTAGTTAAACATCTCCTTTTGTGTTCCATGGAAGAAAGAAATTCATACAGGTTTGGAATGACATGACAGAGTAAATGCTGACAGAATTTTCAGGTTTTTATGAATATCATAAACTCTTGATATGAATATCACAAATGCACTGGAACATCAATCATACAACGGCAAGAAAATCACCTAATCTGTTGAACGCCAGTCCGATTTCACAGAAAAACACCTCAATTCTCCCTACTCCTCTGGCACACTATTCCCAGCATTCAACAAGCCCAGGCTTTGTCAAGCTTGCCGAGAATACTAAAATGTTCAAATGAGACATTCTCCAACTTAAAGAGATAATCGTATCTAATAATAACCAATTAAAATTGTGGTTATTTCCGCCATGCACTCTGTCCTGCTGGGGAAGGCTGTGTAGGTCTGTGCTTGTGCGTACCTGATTATGTGTGTGTGTTTGTGAGGAGTGCAGTGCTGTAATTTTCTCGGTGTGTGTGAGTGACAGCTGCCGCACTGGGGTTGTGGAAACAGGCAGAGGTAGGAGAGGTTTGCTGATTGCAGAAGAAAAAGCTCTCAGCCCATTCTCAACACTTGCCTCCATTTCAGAGAGCGAAAGAATGAAAATGAAATGCTGAAGAGGTGACGTGGACGTATTTGAATGAAAAACAATAAAGAGGGCAAAACAGCAAGGCAGAAACAAAGACATCTATTCATGTTGAGCTTTTTTTTATATTCGATACGGCATTTAGCATCAGACCGTAACACTAATCAGACGTTTCTGAGCTAAATTAATGCATTAAAGAAACAAAACTGCCAGGTACTTTTAGCAGCCCTGAAAAATGAACCTACTTATCAAAGAGACCAGCATCTGTCATCATATACTCACCCTCATGTTGTTCCAAACCCATATAAGCACAAAAGAATTTTGCAATTTTCCATGCTGCACTTTTCCATATACAAATGAATGGGGACTGGGGCTATTGAGATCCAAAAAATCACTATAAAGCATCATAAAAGTAACCTTTATTTTAAGTCTTCTGTAGCCATAACAGTTTTGTGTGAAATTTAAAAGGATAGTTCACCCAAAAATGAATGTCATTTCAAACCCGTAAGACCTTCATTCGGAACACAAATTAAGATATTTTTGGTGAAATCTGAGAGCTTTCTGACCCTGTACAGACAGCAACGCAACTAACACGTTCAAGGCCCAGAAAGGTAGTAAGGACATTGATAAAATAGTCCATTTAGTTCAACTGTGATGAGAATATGTTTAGTGCACAAAGAAAACAAAACGAACAACTTTATACAACAATTTCTTTAGTTCTTTAGTATCCATAATAATGCTTCCTCCAATGAAAAAGTCCATCCTCTGTTGTCCTCTCACATTAAAGTTCACTGACATATTTGTTTAGAACTGTTTTGGTTTGCTTTTGCATGTACATGGACTTGTGCATATTTCTCTCCTGATTCAGATGAGATTACTTTTCACTGGAAAAAGCAAAATTATGGATAGAGGACACATATTTCAGTTAACATTGTCTTAATGATGCATTTATTTCTTACTAACTTGAAGCTTTTCACTTCACAAGACGTTAATTGATGTACAGGAGTGGTGTGGATTACTTGTGGATTATTACGATATTTTTATCAGCTGTTTGGACACTCATTCTTTTATCCATTCGGATTCATTGGTCAGCAAGTGACATAATGCTAAATTTCTCCAAAATTTGTTCAGATAAAGAAACAAATTCATCTACATCGTGGAAGGTCTGAGTATGGAAGCCTGTTTCAGCCACTGAATAAAAATGTACCTTGAAATAAAAAAGGTAATTGTGACTTTTTTTCTCACAATTCACAATTGTGAGATATAAACTCGCAATTCTGAAAACATATCAGTCTTTTTTTTTCTTTATAATTCACAACTGCGAGATACAAACTCACATTTGCAAGAAGAGTCAGAATTGCAAGTTAATATCATGCAATTCTGAGAAAAAAGTCATAATTGTGAGATAAAAAGTCGCAATAACCTTTTTTTATTTATTATTCAGTAGCGGAAACGAGCTTCCATATCTGAGGGAGAGTATACGTCCAGAAAATATTTTTATTTTAAACAATGTTGACAAAATTAATTTTATGGTGAAATATGAAGCATGGGCTGTTCCATATGTTAGACTCGTTATGACACTAGTGGTTGTTAGTTTCCCAATACAAAAGGCAGTTTATGACAAAGCCCATTACACAATCCTCAATAAGGCATCATGAGTTGAGCCAAACAAAACTGTTTCATAATCAATGATGATCTGCATTGACAGGCATCACATATTTCCTGGAATGCAAGTTTAGTTTTTAGGCTGAAGTTCAAAAAGAATCATGTGGGTTTTGATTCCAGGTCATTTCTCTCCATCACTGTGAAACATTGAAAAGAAGAAAACCATATTCACTCACTTTGTGTGCACTTTTTCTATGATCAGCTATTATGCAGACGATATCATTTGTCATGCATTGAAGTCTGCGCATTACATCATCTCATGCAGAGCTGAAAGACTAGAAGCTTGCCGCTGACATTTTACATTCATATGTGGGGCGCGTTTGACACAAGATTATTACTAAGACCTTTCTTTTTGCAGGTAGGCAGCACAAGAAGCACAATTACCCCCTTGTGCCGGCCACTCAGGAATGGAGGGAGCCACGTCATGGTGAGTCACTGCAGGCCATCGCCATGTTTCAAATTTATAACCTTATAGAGCAAACCTGCATTATTACAAAAAAATCCAAAATGAGCCCTGTTTACATCCTAAAACACTTTTTCGCTCTGAAACATGTCAGAAAAATAGGTGAAATGGTTTTATTTTGACTTTAAATGCAAAATGTACACTAATATCAGAGGCATGAACTGTACATGTTCGGTAACATTATTTAATGTCACTCAACAAAAGAAATCAAGGATGCATTTATTTGATTTAAAACACAGTAAAATTACAAATTAAAATAGCTCCTGTCAAATAAAAACATAACATGGCCCCAAAAAAAGGCAGCATATCAGTATTTTGTTGTAGGTACCCGGTTTTGCTTTAATGTCTCAGCTAATGTTGTTTTTAAAGACTGTCACAACAAGAATACGATGTTGAGCTTCATGAAGGTAGAAAAGCTCCATCTGTGCGATGCCTTTGAACCTGCTGCCTTTGTTCCTGGCGAAACACCGGTGGAACAGACCTTTTATGGATTTGTTTGGTTAAAGTAAATAGTATAAGAGGCCGTTATCTCTCAGTATTTTGTAGTGTATAATGCAGCACTCAGGTTATGACAACCATTTTTTTACTTGATAGTGGGTTCAGACACAGGCTTTCTGTAAGCTACACTTGACTGTTATCAAAGTCAGCACTTGACAGCCAAGTATGGGTCGGAATAAGTGCTGAACGGAAATACAAAGAGCCTTTCAACTCCATTTGAGTCTCTGTACTGTTAAATCTCAAAACTGATGATTTTATATTGGATGAATGGCAGAGACTGACGTGGAAGAGAAGAAATTGTTGACTGAAGTCATTATTTTTGTTTTTTTTGCACACAGAAAGTATTCTCATAGCTTCATAAAATTCTGGTTGTCACATGGATTATTTTAACAATGTCCTTATTACCTTTCTGGGCCTTGAACGTGTCAGTTGCGTTGCTGTCTATGCAGGGTCAGAAAGCTCTGGGATTTCATACGAAATATCCTAATTTGTGTTCTGAAGATGAACAAAGGTCTTACGGGTTTGGAACGACATGAGGGTGAATACTTAATGGTAGATTTTTTATTTTTGGGTAAACTATCCCTTTAAATTGACAACCGCTTGTAACCTAACGCTCATTTTCATCCCATTGTGTAAATAATCAAGCGTAAGTGGCTCAGCTAGACAAGATCATATTTCTGAAAATCTGCTACATACCCTTTTAAATAAATACTTCACATTCACAATTACTGTGTAGTCACTTTAAACCAATTCATCATAATAAAAGTCTAATGAATATCTGTTTCCTGTAGCCACTTACTGTCAAAAGAGTGGGCTTAAATCACCCGGAAGAGTTCTCCGATCACTACCAAAATTAATCAATGTGTTTTGTGCATTATTCAGTTCCTTTGATTGGTTATGGGAATAGATAAATAAACAAACAGAGTCACCACACATTAGAAAAAAATCATGAAAAAATTAATGGGTGTTAATTTATGAAAGTCAATCAAAGAGACTCGGAAATCTCTGGTGTTATAATGTAACAGCACAACAGCAGGTCTTTGGGTTATTTGAACATTTTCAATGAGCTGAGTGTTGCAGAAGTGCTGAGCTCGACTACAGCTGACGGCCTGTGACCTTACTTGTATAACTTTACAAGAGGAGTCAGTGTACAAGCACAAAACAATTACTTTGGCAAATTAACATGATCACACACTGCCAACTCCTGTGCAACAAGATCTGTACTTTTAGATGGGATAAAAGACGCAAAATACAGTGAATGGAGACATTTCAAGTAAGTGCCGTTTATGTTAAAACATTCATTTTGTCATTCAATGTCATTCATCTGTCATTTTAAATGAAAATTACTCCATGATTTACTCACCCACAAGTCATACTAGGTGTGTATTACTTTCCTCTTTCAGACTGAGTTATATTAAAAAATATCCTGGCTCTTCCAAGCTTTATAATGGCAGTGAATGGGTGTTGAGATTTTGAACTCCAATAAAGTACATCCATCCATCATAAAAAGTGCTCCACACAGCTCTGGGGGGTTAATAAAGGCCTTCTGAAGTGAATCAATCGTTTGTGTAAGAAAACTTGAACATTTTTTAAACCGTAATCTCTGGCTTTCGCTAAATTGAGAGTGGCATTCGAGCGGATAACATAGGATGCAATCGTAGCGTAAGATCCGGTGAGAATATGCAAGTCTTGTAAGAACCAAGATTTGTTGTTTACATCAAAACTCTCCGAGATTTTTCTTTACAAATTCTCATTCTAATTCGTGACCGGTGTTTTGTTTTGCTGTATGCTCTGCGTTTGTCACTTGGCTTTCTGAGTTTTAAATATGAATACTTTTCTTACACAAATGCATCAATTCACTTCAGAAGACCTTTATTAACCCCCGGAGCTGTGTGGAGCACTTTTTTATGATGGATTGATGCACTTTATTGAACTTCAAAATCTCAACAGCCATTCACTGCCATTAGAAAGCTTGGAAAAGCCAGGACATTTTATAATATAACTCTGATTGTATTCGTTTGAAAGAAGAAAGTCATATACACACAGGATGGCTTGAGGGTGAGTAAATCATGGGGTATATTTAATTTTGGGTGAACTATGTTTTTAAAGAAACGTTCACCCAAAAATGAATATTTGTGTAGAATGTGATCACCCTCAGGCCATCTAAGATGGAGGTTTTTTTTTCATCATAACAGGTTTGGAGAAATTCAGCAGTATCTCTTGCTCACCAATGTATTCTCTGCAGTGAATGGGTGCCGTCAGAGAGTCCAAACAGCTAATAAAAACATCACTATAATCCACAAGTAATCGACACAACTCAATTTATTTTATGAAGTGAAAGGCTGTGTTCATAAGAAATAAATCCATCATTACAATGTTTTTAACTTCAAACTTTTGGATGGATTTCTTCACTAGACAAAGTTTTATTAAGGATTTTGGACTAGTATTTTGCTTTAATGTTAAAACACCTTAATGACTGAATTGTTTCTTGCAAACATGCAACTTCATAAGACATTCACCGATGGACTGGAGTGGCGTGGATTACTTGAAGATTATTGTGATGTTTTTAGCAGCTGATTGGACTGTCATTCTGACGGCACCCATTCACTGTAGAGGATCCATTGGTGAGCAAGTGATGTAATGCTAAATATCACCAAATCTGTTTCAATGAAGAAACAAACACATCTAAATCTTGGATGGCCTGAGGGTGAATACGTTTTCAGCAAATTTTCATTTTTGTGTGAACTATTCAAGTGTCCAGATAATTTTAGAGAACACTGTATCTATTACATAGATTACAGCAAGAACTGTGACACTGCAATGGCGAAGACGACCCACCTATCCTCACAGATTACACTTACTGAAGCAGCACTTCAATACATCTTATGTCACTTCACACTAGTGAGGTGAAGAAACAGCCTTTACAGCCAATCATCGTCTCAGCCTTGGTCAAGTCTGGAACGCTATTTATCAACATCCTTCAAGGACAACCATTCCCACTGAACCGAAACAATGGGAATATGACTGACAGGTTTAGAAGGTTCAGCATTGTCTGAGAATAAACCAAGCACACGCATTTGAGGTTACTGATAACATTTCAGCATTTCATAACAAAAAAATCATTTGTGATAATAGTTGTAATAAACACAGTCACATTACAGGAAAGCGAGAGCGCATTTGGTCAATTAGTTGCGGCTGCAAGTGTGAGAAAAGGTAAGTGTGTCATAAGTGTCAAGTTAAAAATGGTGACAAGGACTATAATCACCTGCCGCCCGCTGCGTCTCCTCTCATATTTTATTCCACAGATTCTCATAATTCATTCCACCTACACAACAATCTCTATATGTATAAGATCCTGTACCGAACAGTCTCGCCAAAAATAATGTTACATACTTTTTTTTCGAAATGTTTCTTTTCAAGTTCTTTTTCAGAACTTTTTTCAAGAACCCACAAATTCTATATACTTACAAGTGATAATTTTTATTTTTTAGAATTAAATGATAAATTATAAACGATTTTAAACAAATTATATATATATATATATATATATATATATATATAATTTCTGGCCTTATTTCAAAAAGGCCAATGCAAGGATCAATGCATGTATAAAGAATAGTGATATAAGTCTCTGAATATGAAACTACTTATTAATATAAAATGAATAATATTTTAGAATGCAATTGGATGTGACACTAAGGCCTCAGTTCTTGCAACTCACATCAGTGATTCACAACTTGACTTTGAAAGTAATCACCAAAAAAAAAAAATGTAAAGGCCATCAACCACAGATCCTGTCTGGTCTGCTTTTCAAAGCTGTTCCCATTTTGATGCAAAATCTAACATGCGCATATTGAGCTAAATAAATCTCCTTAATATTTAATAGGGATCAACAAATCTGAATCAAATGTATACTCTACTTCTGACGAAAGCCTAATGAAAGAAAATGGCTCCATCATGAGCTATTTTTCTTGATGTGAAACCCTTTTTCCCTTTCATTTATAAATCATGTCGTCTACTAAATCAAAGTGCTTGTGGTTACAGCTATAGATCATTTATTTTAATATTTCAGAAAAGATTAGAGACCAGAGAGCTCCTCATGCATAAACAATAAGATTATTTAAATTTTCTGATTATTATAGCAATAACGTACAAGTCAACATGCACGCTTGGCAAGGGTTTAGCACATCATAAAAAAAAATTTAAAAATGGGTTGTGTTTCTCACAAAGACTTCCAAGCGAATATCAATTTCATCCTCTCAGATCTCTGAGAATTAAAGTGTTTGATTTGTTTTATGTATTGTGCATAAAATCTTGCCGCTCTGGAATCCATTGGAAACTAAATTGTATTAAATTAAATTATGTTCAATTAAACTGTGCTAAATTAAATTAAAATATAAACAACAAATAAATATGTTCAGCAAACCTGTCTGTAATTAAGTAGCCCTGAACACCTTGAATAGCTGGTTCAGGTTCAGGTATAAAGACATTTGTTCACACAGCATTGTATACAAAACTCAAAATTTCCAACATCCAAAAATGCTGACATAGGTATCGTTCAGTTTGGTAATAAACTTAGGTATCATTTGTTTCGGTATGCTGCTCCGAATCTAACAAGACCAATCTTACGATTTTTGGCCAAACTGGTTAGAAATTATAAGCAAAAATGGCAATATTTTATATCTTTTGACCAGTAGGTGGCGCTGCACTAAAACTACTCAGATGCCCTCAGGTCATGCTTGTTATAACACATACCAAGTTTGGGCC
>JAHKKF010442322.1:0-13232 GCA_019740295.1 Labeo calbasu | reverse complement strand
AATGATTTAATGATCTAATTTTCTAGGCCTTGAATGTGTGAAAATTGCTTTTGGATTTCATCAAAAATATCTTAATTTGTGTTCAGAAGATGAACAAAGGTCTCACGGGTTTGGAACAACATGAGGGTGAGTAATTAATGAAAGAATATTCATTTTTGGTTAAACTAACCCTTTAATTGCAATTCACTATGCAAGCCAAATATCTTGTGGGCCTTATATAAGACAAGCTGGTCAGGTTGCTTTTTAAATGTAGACATCTTCCTCGGTTTTCAAACAGGGCTGAAAAACTTGCTGAAATCAAGTTTAAAATGGTTTTGGTTAGCCTTGTTCTACATGTAAACACAAACAAATGCAAGAATCAATCACACTCAAAAACACACATACAAACCTCCTCTCAGTCAAGGCACTTTGACTGAACAGATTGATAAGCTGACGGAGTGGATCAATGCTGTTTCTCTGCTCAGCTCCCTCCTTCAGGATCTCTGCATGAGCTGCTTTCTGATGGGTATAAAAGTATTCCTATTACTATAAAATCAAAAAAAGCTCATATATAGCCTTGGGTTGTATCTATGGATTCTTGCAACAGTGGTTTTCAATTTGTGATTACATTACTAGAAAAGACTGTTCCAGTTTGTTCTACAAAATAAATTATACAGTTATGCTACTGTTCAAAAGTTCGAATCTGTACAATTTTTTTGTTCTTTTTTAAAGAAGAATCTTTAGCTCACCAATGCTGCATTTATTTGATCAAACGTATAGTAAAAACAATAACTTTGTGAAATAGTATTACAATTTAATATACAGTTGAAGTCAAAAGTTAACATACACCTTGCAGAATCAGGAAAATGTTAATTGTTTTACCAAAATAAGAGGAATCATACAAAATGCATGTTAATTTTTATTTAGTAATAAGACAATTCAAATAAAAGATGTTTACATGTAGTCCACAAGAGAAAATAATAGTTGAATTTATTTGTTCTTATTCTTAATACTGTTGTTACCTGATCCACAGCTGTGTTTTTTTGTTTAGTAATAGTTGTTAGTCCCTTGTTTGTCCTAAACAGTAAAACTACCCGCTGTTCTTCATAAAAATCCTTCAGGTCCCACAAATTCTTTGGTTTTTCAACATTTTTGTGCATTTAAACCTTTTCCAACAATAACTGTACGATTTTGAGATCCATCTTTTCACACTGAGGACAACTGAGGGATTCATATGCAACTATTACAGAAGGTCTAAGATACAGAAGGAAACACAATGTATTAAGGGGGTAAAATGTTTTGAATTTGAAGATCAGGGTATATTTCACTTATTTTGTCTTTTGGGAAACATGTAAGTATATTCTGTAGCTTCTGAAGGGCAGTACTAAATGAAAAAAATATGATATTTTGGCAAAATAAGAAAAATGTACATATCTTCATTCTGTTCAAAAGTTTACACACCTGGCTCTTAATGCATTGTGTTTTCTTCTGAAGCATCAGGGAGCGTTTGAACCTTCTGTAATAGTTGCATATGAGTCCCTCAGTTGTCCTCCGTGTGAAAAGATGGATCTCAATATCATACAGTCATTGTTGGAAATGGTTCAAATACACAAAAATTTGTGAAAAAAACTGAATTTGTGGGACCTGAAGGATTTTTCTGAAGAACAGCAGACAGTTGAATTGTTTTGGACAAACAAGGGACTCATGAACAACTATTACTAAACAAAAAAAAACAGCTGTGGATCATTCAGGTAACAACACAGTATTAAGAATCAAAGGTATGTAAACTTTTGAACGGGGCCATTTTTATAAATTAAACTATTATTTTCTCTTGTGGACTATATGTAAATGTATTTTATGTGAAATGTCTTATTCAGGTCAGTGATAAATAAAAAATAACATGCATTTTGTATGATTATTTTGGTAAAATAATTAACATTTTGCAGATTCTGTAAAGGAATCTGTAGGAAATGTTTCTCAAGAAACATTTCCTACAACTATCAACTGTGCTGCCTAATATTTTTGTAAATTTGTTGAGTACATATACTCATATCATTGTGGTAATATTAATTGTACTCATAAATGTAAAACCGCCATTCAAAAAATCCATTAAAAAATTCCAGAGGGAACCTGTGGTTGGGCTAGACATACATCATGATTAAACAGCTCAACTGGGGAACACAGCCAATCAGAAACGCACTCACAGCCAAATCCTCAATTAGTCTGTCCTCAGGTGAGTCATGCTCTGCCTTCAGCCAAACTCTCTCATAACCCTGCAGGAAAAGGTTCACCGCTCTGTGCCTGCAGAAAAAGACAAATCTCATGTTAAAAGCTAGTAATTAATATTGATTTCAGCCCAGTGTAACATAAGGAAGATGACAGAATGTCCTCTTTATCTGAATTAGTTAAACAGCATTGCAATTCACAAGTATTTCTGCTGCCTTCAGCTTTTATAACTTGGGTAATTCATAATTCAACACGAAGAGTAATTGGACTTGTTATAACTCTCTTCGCAGCAAACCTGGGGAGATTGTAAAAAGGAACCATTCTCAAACAAGCAACAACAGCCCGTTTCCTCTGCTTAGACAACATCTTGTGCCACACTGCCCTCTTCGTCTTCTGAGGGCGCTCCACCTGACAGAAACACAACTTTATGTAAACCATTTACCGGAAAACAACCACAAAACACCAGAATTACTCAAAAATGCAGTCTAACCTGATCCAGATGGAAAAGAACACGAGCAATACTTAAGATCCTTTCGACACTGAGGGAATCTGTTGAGTTTTCACACAGATCCTGGCAAAAGGAAAAAAGAAAAGTGAGGCGCGAAGGCTCAAATAGCATTTTCACAGGACTTTATCGGCTCTTTCACAAGTTGTCTTCTGGCTCACCTGTTGCAGGGTGCTGCGAATGTACGCTCTGACCTCATCCTCTGTGTCCCTCTAGAAGCAGATGAATGTTTCGCATGTCAGGAAAAGGAATTACACTATTTTCAAGACGGATTGATTATGCAAACACTGTCATTATTGATCAGACGTACCTGAGAGAAACGGCTTTTGGCTTGAGTGACCAGGCCCTGATCGCCATGGCAACATCCATTCATGGCAACCGAGAGGAGTTTTTTTGGTGCCGCCACAATGAGAGAGGTATGTGCGGAGTAACAATCACCCTTCCTCTTCACTTTTCTCCTCTGCTGGTTGCACACCCCTCCCTAATGGAAAATCATACAGTTTTGTTTCATTCAATAATATTGACCAGCATATTTGGGTTGAATAATGACTTGGGCGTTTGTTAAAGTCCCAGCAGGTCTTTGAGTTTACAGGCCAAAGACAAATTTCTTTTCAAAGTATAGTGTAAAAAAATTAGGACAAAGCAAACTTAGTCAGGACTGAGATGAACTAGAAAGAAAAATGATTTTTAGTGAGTTTATGAAGGGAAAAAACATAATGTATTCACAACAAGTGATACAGTATTAGTGAAATGAAATGAGACCTTATCCATCGTGCTTTTGCTGCTGTTTACCAGAAATGTCATGTTGTTGATTTCATTTTGAACAACAAAGTTTTGTTCTTCCCACTTGAAATTCTAAAGAAAACAGGAAAGCAATTGAAAAACAAGTTTGTACAAGATTTATAAAAAAAAAATGTATGCATGAAAGGTACAAAAGTATAAAATTACAAAAGTAATTTTATTTTAAAACAAATAATTTTTCATTTACTTTTTTTCAGTGATATTTGTGATACTAAAGTTTAAAAGCCCATTTCTGCCACTGAATAAAAAATAAAAAAAGGGAATTGCGAGTTTTTATCTCACAATTTGGACTTTTTTGTCTCACAATTGAGTTTACATCTTGCAAGAATTGCGGGATATAAACTCGCAATTCTACAAACTGAAGTCAGAATTGCATTATATAAATTCACAATTGCAAGTCAGAATTGAGACTTTTACTTAGAATTGAGATGTAAACTCGCAATTCTCAAAATTGTGTAATAAAAGCTCTCAATTCTGACTTTTTTTCTCAGAATTGTGTAATAAAACCACGCAATTATGAGTTATAAAATCAGAATTGCAGGATACAAACTCGCAATTCTACAAGCTGAAGTCAGAATTACATTATATAAACTCGCAATTGCAAGTTATAAAGTCAGAACTGCGAATTTTACTTAGAATTGCGAGTTTACATCTCGCAATTCTCAAAATTGTGTAATAAAAACTCTCAATTCTGACTTTTTTCCTCAGAATTGTGTAATAAAACCGCGCAATTGTGAGTTATAAAGTCAGGATTGCACGATACAAACTGGCAATTCTACAAACTGGAGTCAGAATTGCATGATATAAACTCGCAAAATTGCATAAAAAACTCAATCCTAAATTTTTTTCTTAGAATTGCATAGTAAAACGGCAATTGTGAGTTATAAAGTCAGAACTGCGGGATATAAACTCACAATTGTACGAAATGAAGTCAGAATTACACGATATAAACTCGCAATTGCAATTAAAGTCAGAATTGCAGCTTTTTTCTCAGAACTGCATCATATAAACTCGCAATTGTGAGTTATAAAGTCAGAACAGCAGGAAATAAACTTGCAATTGCAAGAAAAAGTCAGAATTGCGAGATCAACTCGATTCAGACTTTCTCAGAATTCCAAGTTTATATCTGACAAATGAGAATTTTTTCTCGCAATTGACTTTTTTTCCACAGAATTGTGATAAACTCGCAAAAAAAGTCACTTTTGCAAGATATAAACATTAAATTTTTCTGAGGAAAAAAGTCAGAATTGTGAATTTATATCTCGCAATTTTGACTTTATTTCTCAGAATTGCAACTATATTTTTCAGAATTGCGAGTTTATACCTCACTTCTGACTCTCAATTGCGAATTTTCTTTATTTCTTGCAATTCTGAATTCTCAGAATTGAGTTTGTATCACGCAATTCCGAGAAAAAAGTCAGAATTGTTGTCGCAATTTTTTATATTTTTTATCATTTAGTTTGACAAACAAGGAATGATAATATCCTTTTTTCTCTTATCCTTATTACTACACTTCAATTTCATTTTAATTTAGTGTTCAAATAGGCATCATTGATGTGTAAATGCTGAATTTATGATGCCAAAACCAGGACATTTTTATAGAGCCCTGCACATGACATAAGAAAAAAATAGATAATGTGGCTGCAAATTCAATTCACATTACTTCATGGCCACATTTTACTGATCCATTCACCCATGTTGGATTAATTCATTTCTCTTTTTAATTTATCCTTGCTACCTTTCTGGGTCTTGAATGTTGCATTTCTGTCAATGGAGGGTCAGAAAGCTCTCGGATTTCATCAAAAAGATCTTAATTTATGTTCCACAGATGAACAAAGGCCTTACGGGTTTGGAATGACATGAGGGTGAGTAATTAATGACAGAATTTTCATTTTAAGTAATAAAGTAATAAAGTAATAAAATGTGGCCTCAAATTTATAAATCATAAGAACAAATTTTTAATTTGTGGCCATGATATCTCTTTTTTCTTTCTCATGTCATGTACAGGGCTCTGTACATTTGAGCTTCAAATTTATTATTGTGTTTATTTCACATTTCACAAGACATTTTCAATTGAGAAACTGAACCTAAACTCTTTTACTTATAAAGGTACTAGAACAGAAATTTAATTTTGCATGATATGACCCCTTCACGAGGTAAACATTAAATATTAAATATCATAAATATTCCTGAGAGCTGCTCACATGAGACTTAGCCCAAAAAATGAAGACTTCAGATACAAGGGAGAAAAGCTTCTCAGCATCTGCGTCCACCTCTCTCAGCCAGCTCATTCTGATGAAACCAAACATCAAGCAGATTAACCAACAGTGAATTTCATTAATTGATAAACAGGTTGAACACTGCACTATTTCTCACCTGTGGAGGTCTATAAACGGAATGAGTAAAGGATAAAAGGCGTAGATATCTTGGACCAACACAGTAAACCGTTCCTGGATGTCTAACTCCTGCTCTGAGACATCGCCACGCCCCTCTGTCTTCAAATGCTCCTCCTCCAGCAACACTGACTCCGCCCTCTTCCTCAACTTTTCCATCAGAGGTAGGAAGTGGCTCTTTAGGAGGTGAGGTTCTGCCTTGCTGATGAGAGGCTGGCCAAACACTAAAAGAAAAGCTTTGGTATTTATAGCATTTGTGGTTATATTTGTACTTTCCAATGTAATTTTCCAAAGTTTGTACTATACTTCTTTTTGGTTTTCAAAAATAAGTGATTCAAAGTCATTGAAATCTCCATAATCTAGTAATTCATTACTCTAGAGGAACCAGCTAACCTGCAAGGCGTTTCATCCAAGCACTGTCTGCGGTCCCCAGGTGGGCGTGGATGATGGAGAGGATGTGACTCAGTAGCACATTAGCGTGCTGGGGTGTGACAGAAGAAAAGTGGCCCTCCTGGAAAGCTTGGTTCCCGGCTTCCCCCCATCGAGAGACGTAACTACACAGCAGAGGAAGCGTCACCTCAGTGACCTTTGTTAAAAGGGCATGACGGGCCGCTGATCCCGCCTCTGCGAGCTCTTCGACTTCTGAGAAAGCCTCCTGCAAAGTGGGGAGAAGCCTACAGGCTTTCCCAGCTAGAAAGACCACAACAAAATCCATGAAGAATAATAGCATGCGGCAACGTGAGTGCGTTCACGTTTCTGTGTTCTATTGAACTTTTCTTGCCTTTACCTTCTCTCTCTTCATCACTCATAGTGTCGGAGAGGGAATGAAGGTCACTCAGCTCCAAGAAACACACAGGAAAGGCTGCAGATAAAGCAGCCAGACACTCTCCCAAGACCGACCTCTGCCTATCAAAACAAAGATAAAGGTCGACAAAAGAACTATAAGCCTAGACATGAGCTAATAACTTTGGAGTGCACAAGTTTCATAAGGACAAACTGAACAGTAAGTATTAACATAATATTGCATAATCAGAATAAAATAATAAGAGCCAAACACCCAAAGTAACACAAATTGGACATTTAATACATTTGGCTTAAGTCGCCCAAAAATACATTTCTGTTCAAACCTATATGCTGCTGTTTTTCATAGAACTCAACAGGTTTTTAGTACATTACAGTTATTTTCAATACAGCTGATAGTGACCATGTCACAAAAGCTTTAAAAAAGTCAACAAAAATACTATTAAAGTGATAGTTCATACAAAAATGAATATTCTGCCATTAATTACTCACCCTCATGTCGTTCCAAACCTGTAAGACCTTTGTTCATCTTTGGAACACAAGATATTTTT
This sequence comes from Labeo calbasu, assembly GCA_019740295.1. Classification (NCBI taxonomy): domain Eukaryota; kingdom Metazoa; phylum Chordata; class Actinopteri; order Cypriniformes; family Cyprinidae; genus Labeo; species Labeo calbasu. Next base: position 5,976 of record JAHKKF010442322.1, on the reverse strand, counting down.
ATAATTATATAAATATAAGATATTTTTGATGAAATCCGAGAGCTTTCTGACCCTGCGTAGACAGCAATGCAACTGACACATTCGAGGCCTAGAAAGGTAGTAAGACATCAATAAAAAAAGTCCATCAGTGGTTCAACTTTAATGTTATAAAGCTGTCTATATTTTTTGCTGTCTATGCAGGGTCAGAAAGCTCTCAGATATCATCAGAAATATCTTCATTTGTGTTCCAAAGATGAAATTAGGTCTTATGGGTTTGGAACAAGATAAGGGTGAGTTAATAATGACAGAATTTTCATTTTTGGGTAAACTATCCCTTTAATGCTGCCTTAAATTTTGGCATGAAGTTCTCCATTACTGTTTTTACCGTATTTTAATGAAATAATTCCAGTCTTTGAAAGAATAAGACTTAAACTTCAGTCGTGTAAATACCTTGATCAAAGCCATCATATGATTTCAGAAGACTTGGTATATATTGCAAAAGCACAGACTAATTTTATGGTGAATTTATGATAATTTTTTTGCTTCTTTTTGGAATTGACAGGCATGAGATAAGACAAAAAAACTCCATTATCTTCATTCATATAGTAGAAACAGAAATATTGTAAAATATTATTACAAATTAAAATGACTGTTTTTTATTTTTAGATATTTTTAATTGTAATTTATTCCAGTGATGGCAAAGCTGAATTTTCAGCATTATAACTTGAGGCTTCAATGCCACATGAGCTTTCAGAAATCATTCTAATATGCTGACTTGGTTTTTAAGAAACATTTATTATTATTATCTTCTTAACAACACTTTTTAATATTTTTTTGTGGAAACTGTGATACTTTTTTTAGGATTCTTTGTTGAAGGAAAACAATCTATAAATTATAATTATCAAAGCTAAAATAAAATAAAATAAAATAAATAAATTTTCTAACTGGTTTCCCAAAATATTTTCTTCCAAACAGGCATTGTTGGGATGAATGTCTTACTTTTAGTTGTCTCTGCATATACAGCTGCAACAGTTGTAATATAATTGAAAAAAAATCTATAAATTATAATTATCAAAGCTAAATTGAAAACTCCATTTGGAAGTAGAGGTGTTCAATTTCTGCAACAATAATTTCACCAAAATAAAGTAAAAAAAAGTTCTTCTGCATAATTCTGCATAATAATTTTACCAAAAAAAAAAACTAAAAATAAAATAACACAAATAGCAACGCAACTGACATATTTAAGCCTTAGAAAGGTTAGTAAGGACATCAATAAAAATGTCCATGTGACATCAGTGGATTAACCTTGATGTTATGAAGTTGTTTACCTTTTTTTTTTTTTTCTGCTGTCTATGCAGGGTCAGAAAACTCTTTTAGATTTAATCAATAATTCCTTCATTTGTGTTTCAAAGATGAACAAAGGTCTTACGGGTGTGGAACGACATGAGGGTGAGTAATTAAAGACAGAATTTTAATTTTTTGGGTGAACTATGCTTTTAAAGCACCATAAAGTTCTCCATTACTGTTTTTACCAAATTTTAATGAAATAACTCCAGGCTTGGAAAGCATAAGAGACTTCTTAAAACATTTTAAAAAGTCTTACAGACCCTCAAACTTCAGCTGTGTAAATACCTTGATCAAAGCCATCATATGACTTCAGAAGACTTGGTATATAGTGCAAAAGACTACTTTTAAGGTGAATTTATGAGGATTTTTTTGCTTCCTTTTGAAATTGACAGGCATGAGATAAGACAAAAAAGCTCCATTAACTTCAACATTTCCTTCAGAAAAACAGCAGCATGGGTTTGGAACAACATGACATCAAACACTGACAGAATTTTTATTTTTGCTTGAAATAATCCTTAAGTGACAAGAGTGTTACCTCTCAATGAATGTACCGCTGCAGGTGCCAAGAATGTATAGACAGCTGAGGATCCTGTAGCAACAGGAGTGCACTTCATCCACTGAAAGAAAAAATAAATCATAGATTTAAAAAAAAAAACAAATCCTTCTTCAAGCACATCCTTGAAGTTCAATGTAAATAAAAAAAATGAATTTTCTACGATTCATCCCAACTGCACTTAAGATTTATTCATAATACAGTTGAACTGCAAAAGAGGAATAAACAGGGTGAAATTCTTTCTAATGAAATGGTAATCCGCCCATGCGGAGCAGAAATGTACAGTATGAATGATTCAACACATGATGCTGCTGTTCTACAAACGTGCTCTTATCGCAGAGAAGCCTGCTGCAGTCCAGCATTGTGGTGCAAACAGTGTTTTCTCTTGCCAGTACACTTGTGAAGATGATCGTTTATAGAAGTAATATAAGGTCATGTTCAAGAGGAAAATTCTCTGGTCACAGAGAATGTGAATGAATACCAAATACTGTTGGACTTGTTGCAAAACGGTGAATGTTTTCTCACAGTCAAGTCAACTCTTGTGCAAAACAGTACTGAATGCACATTTGAGCTGAACCTAAAGAGAGCCATCATTGCCTAGAGGCCTTTTTGAGTACAGTCAATTCAGAAGAGAGGCGGGTTTAAAGGTGTTTTGCAATGTTTATGCTCTAACTGCTATTCCCTATTAAAATATACACCCAGATACACATGATTAAACATAAGAGGGGTCAAACACAGGGCTGAATCCTGCGCAGACAGGAAATCAAGTGCCACTCTAATTGGCAAAACAGAGGTAATTGGAAAGGGAAGTGATCTGCTCAACCCAAAACCTTTGTGAATATTTTTCCACTGCCTTTCCACAACCTCCATTTATTTTCCCTCCATCTGTTCATTCATCACTGGACACACTAATCTATTCATTATTCATCCAATTAGCTGCTGCTGTTTCTTCCATCTATTTTGCCCTCTTCCCTTCTCTCTTACCGATCAGTCCCCCTCTGTGCTGCCTCTGGGAGTCGTGCTGGAATAGAGCGGTGAGCACCGGAATCAGGGCGGTGGTGGTGTACTTTATGACCTCGCTGTCTCCTCTGCTCTGGGCTCGGTTCAGTCCGTACTCATCCCAGGATGGGTTTTCTACCGTTTGCTCGAGATCTTCTGCCGCGGCTTCAAAGAACGACCACAGCGACACCCTGACGGATTCGCTAGTGGTTTTCATTACCATCCTAGAGAGAAATAATTACAGAAAAAATCTGAATAACCTTGGAAAAAAGGTTGGTACACTCACCAAGGCTGCATCTATTTAATCAAAAATACAGTAGGAACAGAAATATTGTGAAATATTATTACAAATTAAAATATTCTATTTTAATATATGTTAAAATGTAATTTATTCCTGTGATGGCAAAGCTGAATTTTCAGCATCTTTACTCCAGGCTTCAGTGTCACTGATCCTTCAGAAATCATTCTAATATGCTGACTTCTTAAGAAGCATTTCTTATTATTACTTCTTGAGAAAACTTCTTGGAAACCATGATACTTTTTTCAGGAATTTTCGTTGAAGAAAAAAAATCTAGAAATTATAATTATCAAAGCCAAATTTGAAACTCCATTTGAAAGTTAAGAAAGAAAGATATTTAATTTCTGCAACATTAATTTCACAAATAAAAAATAAAATAAAATCTAATAAAATAAAATAAAATAAAAATCCAATTTCTAACAGGTTTCCCAAAATATTTCCTCAAAACTGAAATTGGTGGGATGAACATCTTACTTTTTTTTGAAAAAAAAAAAAAAAAAAAACTATAAAATAATAATTTTCAAAGTTAAATTGAAAAATCCAGTTGGAAGTAGAAGTGTGTAATTTCTGCAAAAAATAAAATAAAATAAAATAAAATAAAATAAATTTCTAACAGGTTTCCCTAAATATTTCCTCAAAATTGCAACCGCTTACTTTGAGTTGTCTCTGCATATTTAGCTGCAGTAGTTGAAAAATAAAATAAAAAAAAATTCTATAAATTATAATTTTCAAAGTTAAATAGAAAACTCCACTGTTGAAATATATTTGGAAAAAAATATAAATTATTATTATTATTAATATTTAAATATTAATTATTATCAAAGCTAAACTGAAAACTCCATTTGAATATTATTAGTATGTAATGATTTCACAAAAAAATATATAAAATAAAATAAAATAAAAACACTTTCTAACAGGTTTCGAAGAATATCTCCTCCAAACTGCTATTGGTGGGATGGAATGGCTAAATTATAGTTCTCTCTGCATATTTAGCTGGAATATTTATTATTTAGTATTTGTTAAATACAAAGTATAAAATATTAATTTTTACCTGTTTTTATCCATTAATTATTTGTACTTTTTTATTCTGATTTTAAATCTATTATTCCATGTTTAGACATTAAACAACTTACTCTTTAACTGATGTATTAACTTCACTAATCATTTATTGATTTCTCAAATGATCAGTAGACCAAAAGGTCCTCCACAGTGAAGGACCTACAGTTAATTTTATAATTTCTTCTATATCACTGCACCGATAGAGCATCAACTACCTTCCATCCAGGGACTGTGCCAGGATTTGTAAGCAGCTCACCAAAGCAAGGGCATCATTTCCTAAGAGGAAAACATGGCTTTGAGCTCTGTTCAATCCAGCCAGTGAAAAAAACAGCTCCTGATTTATGTTTTCAAGCGAGGGTGGGTTAATAAAATTAATGAGGTATGTAAGCATTCACCTCAGCACTACAAGACTGGGGTGAGTGAACAATGGCAGTTGATAATGCTGAGAGTGTATGGGATGAATACAAAGTGCTTCTAAATTAAAAGTGTTTCTAGCAAAATAATCAAGCAGATTTTTTATTACAAACAAAAAGACACAAAGGAGTATGAAGAAAAAATCACCAACCCTTACCAAACAGAGAGATTCTGCGTCTGGCTAGAGCTCCGAGTTTACAGAATAAACTAGGAAATAATAGGAGAAAGGATGAGCGTAAGAGACGGAATGAGGGAAATGAATGGGGAAAAAAACAAGATAGATGGAACTGAAAATATATAATGACAGAATAGCGAAGGTGAACATAGAGACACAGACATGCAATCAGCCATATGTGTGTACACACGCACACACACACACATTTCTCCATCTTGGTGAGGACTTTCCATTGAATCCAACTGGCTTTTTTGTATTTTTGCATTTTCAGATATTACAGGTGCACTCAAAAACATTATGATTATGCTTTGCTATCTAAAAAAGGGAAAAAAAATCTCTTCAATCCACATGTAACATGTTTTCAAGTAATAAATAAATTCTTTCAAAAAATTTAAAACTCAATACTCGAAATTCATTTTGCTGTGTTTGCAAAAAAGGGTTATATTCCGAGATGCTAGCAATCTACTTTTTATTATAAAATGCCAAAAATATAGTATTCCATGAGCTAAAGCTTTCAAATAATGGATGTTAAACTGAGTAGTATTTATCTGGTCATGTGATCTTAACATGGACACCCCCATAGCGGGACTATGGAAGCCCATTTCCGCCACTGAATAAAAATGAAAAAAGGTAATTGTGACTTATCTCACAAATCAGATTTGTTTTTTTAGAACTGTTTGATATAAACTTGCAATTATGAGTTATAAAATCAGATCTGTGAGATATAAAGTCACAATTCTGAATTAATTTTTTCTATTCTATTGTAATTCTATTTTAAAAAATAAAAACATAACATTGCATTTCTGAGGAATTAAGTCATAATTGTGAGAAATAAATGGAGAAATGTCAGAATTGCTTGATATGAACTTGCAATTGTGAGTTATAAAGTCAGATCTGCGACATATAAAGTCGCAATTATAAGAAATTAGGTCAGAATTGTGATATAAATTCTAAATTGCAAGTTATACAGTCAGAATTGCGAGACAAACTATAAAAAATAAAAATAATAAATAAATAAAGTTGTAATTCTGAGTAATGAAGTCAGAATTGCGAGATATACACGTGAAATTCTGAGAAATAGCCGCAATTCTATTTCTATTATTTCTATCCTATTTAAAGTAATTCTATTTAAAAAAATAAATAAATAAAAAT
>JAHKKF010442141.1:0-22857 GCA_019740295.1 Labeo calbasu | reverse complement strand
TGAAAAATATCATGTGTCATCTGCGTGAATGTGCGTGAGCGAGAGTGTGTTCCCTGTGCTTTTTGAAAGCGTGATTTATGGGTGTACATGAGTGAGTGAGTGAGTGAGGTCGGTTCTGTGTGAGACTTCAGGAAAAGAAGGATTAGAGTGGAAAGACTGACAATGTGTGTGATGGAAAAATTAAGCTTTAAGACACAACTGGTAAAAATTATGAAGTCACACTGAGGAAATGATCAGATTTCAAGAAGTTGTATTTGCACTCAATCCTCTTTGGAAACTGGATTTTTAGGGGAGAATTTTGTAATTTATTGATGATTAAATACTACACGAAAGCCATTTGTTTTGGAAAGTTCAAGAGTTTAGGGCCAGTATTTTGGGGGGAAATTGAAATTGATCAAAAGTTTTTTTTTTTTGCATAAATTCTGCTCTTTTGAACTTTTCTTTCGAGAATCCTGAAACAATTTTTTCATATCAGCATATTAAAGATACTAAAGAATATACTATATTCAGCATACTAAAGACTGGAGTAATGGCTTTGCATCACAGTAATGACCCTGGACCACAAAACCAGTTTTAAGTAGCATGGGAATATTTGTAGCAATAACTAAAAATACATTGTATTGGTCAAAATTATCGATTTTTCTTTTATGCCAGTAAAGATCATGTTCCATGAAGATATTTTGTAAATGTCCTACCGTAAATATATCAAAACTTATTTTTTGATTAGTAATATGCATTGCTAAGAACTTCATTTGGACAACTTTAAGGGCAATTTTCTCAATATTTTGATTTTTTTTTGCACCCTCAGATTCCAGATTTTCAAATATCTTGACTAAATATTGTCCTATCCTAACAAACCATACATAAAAAAAGCTTATTTATTCAGATGATGTATAAATCTCAGTTTAAAAAAATGGACACTTATGACTGGTTTTGTGGTCCAGGGATGCATATTTTAAAACAGCTGTTTTCAATAGTAATTATATTTCATAATTATTTTTGATCAAATAAATGCAGCAATGTAGTTTAGCAGGGACAGGACTATTACACATAAACTATTACACAACTTATGATTACTTTTATTGATAATCTTTCAGTTATTTAAATTCAATTTTCAGTCTGATTCATCTGATTAACACTAATACCGATCTGACCAGTTATTTCCTGGAAGACACGTACAATAAAACAAAATGAAAACGAGTGATGTTTGTTTGGTGTCCACAAGGAGTCATTTGCTTCCTAAGCCATAAAAATGAAATAAATGGCAGAAAAAAATGCAGAAAGCAGACATTGCACAAGACAATAAAGAGGAAGGGGGATCATCAGACCTTTGGAAGTCACACAAAAAAGTCTTTCTGGTGCTCTACCCTCTCCCCTCATTCTCTGTCTGTCTCCCTTCTCTTCAGAGCCTCTCGTTTCCTGGAATAAAGGAGTCCATCTGCTTTCCATTCAGGCACATAATGCGTTTCAGGAGACTACATTACCCCCCAGCACACACACGCACACTCACACACTCAAAACACAGAGTGCTCATTCACCCCTTTACCCAGAACTTCACACTAACTTGTTAATGCAACTGCACAGTCCCAGCACTATCCAAATAATAGAAGGCGAATTTCACTTTGCCATTCAAAGTAGATAGGCCTTCTGCGATGACATCATAGTTTGGACAAGGACAGATTTGTGTAAAACCTAGAAAACAGCTCTTACGTTGTAATTACTAAGTAAACAGAGCACATAGTTCATTTAAAAACGTGTAATTTTCTTGTTTAAATTTAAGGTTTAAGAACTGGGATTTGACATTTGTTGTTTTACAAAGAAAGTCAAACATTTCTGTTCCCATCACCGAATTGCTTCCATTTCCTGAAATGCCTACTTCACATGTTCGGTTTGCCAGACAGTGGGCGGGGCGTGTTCTGGGCGTGTGCGTGATGAACCAATCATCTTTTGAATCCGAACGCATGGGGTGATTCGCCCCGCCCCTTCACTCAAGCTTCTGAAAGAGTCTGCATGCTCATGTCCCGCAGAATCAGAGACGCGACAGAAGCCGATAAGAAGCGTTGTTTTGTTAACTCTCCTTTTGAAAGTAGCCGTGGGATCAAAAGTGTTTTATCAGCTTTTCTCTGAAGTCGGACACGCATTTGGATATATCCCGCGTGATAAGACGCGGTATTTGTCAGTTGTCCCAACCGAAATCGAGGAGTTTATATTCTCTCGGATCAGCCCGTTTCATGCGACTAGACGTTCTCCATCTGTCCCATCTGCACTACAGCACGACAGGACGGTGAACATCACTGGACATTTACGGATAGAAACTGGACGACACGCTGTGATTTGAATGCCTTTGCAAGGACTTTGCTGGCTTGTGTGCTGCAGACAAGGCTTCAGTTTGCTGGCTCGGGATCATGGGGAGAAAGAGGAGGAAGAGTCTTTCGAGTTACGCAATCAGGACGAGCACACGCACACCGGACGGGTATGTAGACAAAACTAAAGATGTGGCGCAAAACCTAGTGAGCTGACTACCTAGACAGCACAGTGTGATAGCCAGTATGGTTCATTTCTGCAGTTCAAAGTAACTGATATCTGTTCTGATGGCACTTTTGCTTATTTTAAAAGGTAAAAGTGTTTTTGTATACTTGTTTTATTTTTAATATACTTGTTACTATTCCTCTAGAAAGGTAACAATCAACTTTAATTGTTTTGATCCAGTGCTGTCAAACGATTCATCGCGATTAATCGCATCATAAATAAAAGTTTTTGTTCACTTAAAATATGTAATTTGTATATTTATTATACAAATTACAGTATACATTTTTAAAAATATGTATATCATATTTTCATATTTTTGTTCGTATATTAATATATTTGATATATAAACTACATATTTTTCTTAAATATAGCCATGCATGTGTGTGTATTTATATATACATTTTAAATACATACATTACACACATATTATGTAAATTAAAACAATTATTATTTTTGTATGCGATTAATCACGATTAATCGTTTGACAGCACTAGTAAGGCCAAGTAACACTGCCATTGAATTTCATGGAGATGTGTGGTTCTGATCTCAGCTATTCACTTCCAACTAGCATGTATTGCTAGTTGTTGCAGGTACTTGTTCTGGTTTAGTAGTAGCTTTTCATTTGGCACTTTTTGTTTGGTGTTTAATAGTAACTAGTCCTGCTTAGTATTTATTTACTAGATACATGTACCTATTTGTCTAGACCCTAGTAGGCTATCTATCCCAAGTGGCACTAGTTACATTTCAATTGTTGTTTTGCTTGTCATAGATGATTAAGTATTAGTTTCTGTTTACTCAGTACTACTAAAACTAATTACTAGTAGTAATGGAATGAGTGTTCATGTAAAGAACAAGTGCTAATGGTTTATTGAATAGCTATTAGTCACTATTGGTATAAGCACTAGTGTCTAATTAATAAGTATCAATATTTAAATAAACAGTTATTGCTAGTGAAACTGGAAAGGATACTAATAGTCACTATTGGATTACATACTATGAACATTACCATAATCACATTTTAACATTCATACATTATAATAAAGATGTATACAGACATATTTTGGTGCACTGACATGTGCAAATGTATTCATTGCTCAGTTTCAAGAGGTGGAAATGGAGTGTGATAAGAACACCGAGGTTATTCTAGCAAAACTATTTTTTCTGGTCATATTTTGAGAGTCAAAGAGAAGTGCTGTGGGTTTGCATGCTATAATGCCAGTGCTCCCGAGTTTTGTGAGACATTCGTACATATGTTCAGTGGTTTTGAGGGGTTTTTAGTTCTAGCAACCCTATTGGAGGAAAACTATGAATGTTAAAATATGCTGCTCTTTTGTCTGTAAGGCAACTGTTGTCACACACAAGAGCTTATTGTTGAGGTGTTTCATGATTAGCGCATGTGTGAATGTCATAGTAGTAAAGGGTTCCTGTGAAATGTAATGAACAGTGAAGGACATTCAGCTGAGCCAGCACTCAGGTTCCCCGTCTATTTTACGCCTCTGTGCAACTGAACACATCCGCATGATCAAATATTTAATAATGGCTCCTCTGTCAGTAAAATCTCTAGTATTGATCCCCTCTTGTACACTAAATGAGTTTTTCAACAGCCAGCGAGCCTTTCTCACACTCACACAAAGACAGTTTTGAGCATTTTCGCAGAAGCATTTCCATCTCACGCTCTGTAGACCCTGTGTACTCTTTGGGATGGCCAATCGCCTACAACTGAAAGTATTCCACACCCCATTATGACCCAAAACCCACAAGTAATACTGACTTACCTCAAATGTACTGTCTACGGTTCATATCAGTTCTCTGATAGGCGGGTATAAAGACATATTGACATGTCTGGACATATACACACACACGCTTTATGAGACACCCACTGGCTTTCTAATCAGTCACATATTGTGAAACCATGTTACACACAAATGCACTGGGCCGATCAATAAGGAACAGCCTGAGGGACCTTTTGCGCCAATCTCTTATGGACTGACCTCTTATCTCTCCCTACTCCCTTTATCCTCACTCCATCCATCCTCTATGGACTAATCGCCCTGAAATCAATAATCCCCATATATCCTTGCTGAAGTCTTATGCCATTAACCCATTTATGGTTCTGTGAAGGACTTCTGTGCGTCTGTTTCAGGGTAATGGGGGTAGAATATAGGAGGTTAATAGGTCAATGCATCCCCCTCCTCCCCAGGGTCATCATGCATCTATTTTTTTTTTTTAAGAAGGCACCAGTGGAGCCAACAGGCAAGAAAAGACATGACCAGGAAAAAAACAAACACTTTTTAAATTGTAAGATGGCATAGTCTAATAGTACAGAGAAATTTAGACATGTGAACGGGTGATTTCTAACCCAGAGAGTTTCAGACAAGCTCAGTTTGAATTTGATTGCGTGATTAAATTTGATGAACTTGATCCACTGAACCCTGCCAGTCTCCAGTATGTGATGTAACCATTAGATTATGTTACATAGTCAACCGAGTGCTTGCCACATCTTTGGGTATCACATATACTGTAATGAAGCAGCTTTAAAGACTTGATAATCAGTCCTAACTATTTGAATGGCCATTGTAATATGAGTGATCATTTGCTGAGTCATTGTTTTAGGGCATACAGAACCTGAACTTTCATTATGATTTATCAGCTTTTTCTAGCTGTTTCACCACCGCAGTTGACTTGCTGTTTTTACTGTTGCCACGGTGCCATTATTGAATATTGATAAAAGATATTGATATCTAGAGTGCATCTGCATAGCCTGGCTTCCTCTTCATGCCAGGCAGGATCAATAGTCCAAGCAACAACCTTCAGTTGTCCTTCCTAGGAGAAACTAAGTGGTTGCTACTCAGGTCTTGGTGCATGGTGTCTATTTTTCTGTTGTTTATATTTAGCACTCTGCCCTTTGGTGGTTTGAACCATCAAAGCTTATTCTTTAAGAACTTTGAAACATTGGATGTCTGAAAATTAAAGGATTAGTTCAGTCCAGAATTAAAATTTCCCGATAATTTACTCACACCTATGTCATCCAAGATGTTCATGCCTTCTTTCTTCAGTCGAAAAGAAATTAATGTTTTTGAGGAAAACATTCCAGGATTTTTCTCCATATGGTGGACTTCAATGGGGATCAACGTGTTGAAGGTGCAAATTGCAGTTTTATTGTAGCTTCAAAGGGCTCTACATGATCTTAGTCAAGGGATAAGGGTTTATCTAGCGAAATGATCTATCATTCTCTTTAAAAAATAAAATATTGTACACTTTTTAAACTACAAATAATTTAGGAGTGAACTAATCCTTTAAGCTTAAACTGATAATTGTGTTTCACAACATGGTAGCTGGTTTAAAATGGTGACTAAATTTGCTCAATGTAGACATTCGCTGGTTGACCAGCCGCCATGTTCCTCCAAAAACCAGCCTGACCTTAAACTGGTGCAAGTCCGAATTTATCTACCAGCCCATGATCATTTTGAATTTGCTGATGATTGGCTTAAGTTGCAGTCACATTTACAATTGTTCAGCGAATTTCCATGTGCAAAAGTTTTATAAGTCCACACAAATGGGAATTTGCCCGTTCAGATTTTGCATCTGGTTCAGATTGTCATGCGAATTCACCTCATTGACCAACAGAAAGCTATTTGGTTTGAATGTGACTTCTGTGTGAGCAGTGCTTCTCCCACTATACTAATGACGATGGACCTTAAAGGGATGGTTCACCCAAAAATTATTAATCATTAATTACTCACCCTCATGTCATTCTAAACCTTTCTGAGGGAGAATGAAAGTCTTACATGTTTGGAATGACATGAGAGTGAGTAATTAATGACAAAATTTTCATTATGGGTGAACTATCCCTTTAATGCATACAGAACTTTGCTAATGTGAGCATATCTACCATTTTCTAACACATAGCTAAGGGCTTAAACTGAATTTTCAAGCTGGGAATTTTCAGTTTTGCAGAAATGCATACAGAGGCACATATTTCCATTGAGCCTAGGTAGACCTTTTCCCTTAGTCAGGCTTAAAACCAGATACTTATGGAAGTTGGGCTTTCACTGTCAACTATTATTGGCGAAGAGGAAATGCATGCTTGGGAGACACGGAGGGTACAGAGAGGCCTGGTTTGGCTGAAGTCTAGGAAAGCCCTCTCCGGAAACATCCATTGACGTGTTTACACAAAGACCTCCTCCATTGCACCCAGCCCTCTGTAGGCCACACACTCAAGCAGGTGGTCAGACCCCACAGACGTGTGTGTTTGGATACTTCCTCTCTGCAGCGACTGTTAACGGTCCTTTTTTTTTGCCGAAGGAGACCGCAGCTGAATGTATCATCTCGACAGATCCACTCTCAACTTACATGTACATCTGTACTATATATAATAATATATCCATGCTAAAACAACCCCTAATTTCATCCTACAGTACGTAAAGCTGATATTTTGGCTCGTAACTTTGTACTTAAATGCTAAGAATAGTTTACCCACAACTGAAAATTCAATTATTATTTACTCACCCTCATGATGTTTCAAACATGAATGACTTTCTTTCTTCTGTGGCACACAAAAGATATGTATCAACAGTTAATGAGCTCCAAAACATTCTTCAAAATATCTTTTTTTGAGTTTCACAGAAGAAAGAACGTCATGAAGGTTTGGAACGACACAAAGGTGACAAACTTTCCCTTAAAGGCCATCATAATGGCAAGCATGCAGCGGTGCAGCACTGGTTCAGGGATCTGCTCCTCCATGTGTGCGACTCTGACGTCAACAGCGGTCCCCAATCAAGCTGGCCAAACAGACAGCGGGCGAGCTGAAAGAGCGCTTCTGTTTGTCCTGCACGCTCTCGCTCTTCCCCCTCGTTCCTATTTTAGAGCGAACGAACATCCCTTGCTTGAGTCTTCCCGTGTTTCTTAGGAGACACAGAACTTTCTTTCTTTTTGTTTTTGACATTCACGGTGTGCCTTGAAGATGTTATGATACCAGGACACCCGCCCACTGCAGCTGTTGGGGTGAGGAGCAGGGCATCCTGGGAAAGAAACACAAACTGGCACGAGTTTCTGGCACAGACACAGTGCTGTTAATGTATAACGGTAGAACCACAGAGCTTTTAGATGGTATTTCCCCCACACCCTCTACGGTGAGCCAAATTCTTGCGCTATGCAGGTTTAAATTGAGGTTTAATGTTTTGTTGTTGTTTTTGTTGGAGCGATATGGGCAAAATAAACCGTTTTTCCACAACGCTACATTTGGTTTTTTTCCCCTTATGTTTTCACTTTTTAGACTTAGTTTCCCAGCAACACACAATAACTTAGACAAACTGTTACATAAAAACGGGATTGCATGACACCTTGAAATTCAATATAAGAAGTTAAAGTGGTGGTCTTTTAGGCCAGTCGGAAAATGTAAGAAAATTAAGTTTGTTTGGCTAATCCTGCCTGTCCCTAAAAGTCCCCTCAGGGTTGATGCATAGGAAAAAAAACAAAAAGCACACAGACGAACATCTGCTCCAGAGGCCCGTGGTTGGCAGAGCAGCGGCATTTCCGCCCGCTTACTCAACCCCATCTCTTGGGACACAGGAACGGAAGTGAGCCACGGAACGAACCCATCACGGCATCTCCTGCCCGGATGATTCATCCTGCTCCTCATCCAGAGGTCCCGCTCACACGCTATACCTTTCCCGGCCTTCCTAACCGACTCAACCCCCCCGATCAAAGCTTTATTAGATAATATGTGACTAACTTAGAACACTGTGAACACTTGGGAAATGGTTTGTATTGGAAGGTATGACACTGAGGAAGAATTCAGATGTGTCCTTTCCTGAAATTCATCTGAATTTGAACTCTAACCTGTGCTTTTTGCCTGAAGCACCTTTAACATATGAAGAAATGCACGTACACCACATTAGCAAATTAATGAAAAGCGTGGGCCACTCGGAGGAAATGAAAGGTGAAGAATGAGCGAGAGAGAGGTTTAATGACACCTCTCAGTCTCTCCTGCTGAGCCTGTCCAACATTTATGGTGCCTCTCCACCCTGGTTAAACATTAAGCGAGTCTCATTATACACACCCCTTTAGCTCTGTAACACACTTTTACCTTCTTTCTCACCTCCGTCCTGCTCTTTTAACTCCACTCTTACTCTGGCAGCAACTTCAGCCTGTCCATCTCCCCATGCCAAGTGAACTTACAACTTTCCCTACTCCCTACTCCATCATTGTGAATGTGCGTGCATATGTACTAAACTTAGCAGCTCTAGTTGTAAATTGTGGCGTGCTAGTTGGGGAGCGTCTTAGCGCTGACCTGGATAGCGTTTCATAGATTTACTGCCAAACCTGGCACATGCACCTTAGATTACAATAATTTTTCAATATTTATCTAACAGCAATCATTCTTAGATTCAGATAGCATTTAGTGATCAATTTTGCTGCATTTGATGATCTTTTAAGCGCTTTTATATACTTTTAGAAGCTTTAGAACCTTTGTACTGTACTTTGTGCTCAAGAAACATTTCTTACCGTCAATGTTGAAAACAGTTGTGCTACATAAAGGGAACCCTGGGTATTAAGATTTATATGGTTTAATATAAGTAAATGATGTCTCTTACTGAAATATGTAGTAGAAAACCCATTAAAGATTTACGTCATTCAAAAAATTCAATAAAATACTGATACGATAATCACAGCTACTGAAAGAGCTTACAGGTGGTGATGTATTTAAGTGTATAGGTTTAAACCAAATGCTGTACCACCAATTTTTCCCCACAAGGAGTCTAAACGCCCTCAGATATCGAGTGAAATCTACGCTGACAAACTCCTTCAGTGGCTGAGGCGTCATGACAAGCGTCGACGTGTTTACATCCGGCCAGGATGGCATCTGGCGTTTCTTGTCTTTGCCGTTTGTAAGCTCTTTCAGTAGCTGTGGTCGACTGAAAACCTCAAAGGCATCAGGGCTAAAGTGGAGAGAAAAACGACGGGGGTCTTTAGAAAGTTTTATTCATCCACAGGCCTCTTCCCATTCTTTGCTCCTTTTCTTATTACTAGGAAAGCAGTGAAGACTTACATTGCTTCTCCTGTTGCCTTTCGACTGAAAACTACAACCAAAAGCCACACAATGTGGCATCATTTTAGTATTTTATTTACCGGTAAAAATAGCAACAGGTAACACAGGTGGCTCGCTGAGCGTAAATGTTTTACATAATCGAAAGAATAGCACCCCCACAGTCCAAAATATGTATTAAACGATGTGGATTTTTTAAATAACGTACATTTTTCATGGGTTTTCTACCACATATTTCATTAAAAGACATTTACGTTATAGTAAGCCATACAAATATTAATACACGGGGTTCCCATTAATGTATTTGTGGAAACTTTGACATTTTTTTCAGGATTCATTAATCTGTCAAAAGTTAAAAAAGGGCATTTATTTGAAATAGGAATTGTAACATTATTAATGTCTTTACTATTAATGTCTCTTTTGATCAATTTTCATGCAGTAAAAGTAAAAGAAAAGGTACGGCTAAAATAAGAAATAATTACTAATGGTAACAAAATTAAAAACACAAATAGTTTCTTCTCAAATGAAATGTTTGGTGTTTCTTTGAAAGTGTTTGTGTAAGAAAAGAACCATCTTCCTGACTCTTTAGCCTCATGACCCTCAGGAGCCCCCAGGCCGGCACAGAACGTTCTTCCGAGGCCGTGCCAGAGCCCTGAAACACGATGCCACAGAGCGGCACAGACTTGGATGCACACGCACGCACACACATAGAGATGCGTGTCTGTGAAAGAGGTCAAGGTGAGGGGGGGGGCTAGAGTTACAGCTGATGCGGGGGAGTCAGACTGAGTCAGTTTACAGCCGGGATCGATTCTGATAAACCTCACCCAGTCACTGGACCAAAGGGCAGAATCAGAGCCAATGCATACCAGTCATTAACGGGAACCCGCAGGCGAGCCGAGCGTGGCACCGCAGCCCGGGCCTGCCAGTGGGTGGGCGGTTGACAGGGGTCAGATGGTCATCTCAGTGGGTAGAAATACATGGTTGTGCAAATGAGCCTCCTTGTAATTTTCCTGGAAATCAACTTTAACTAGAATCCACTCATAAACAGTATTTATTGCAAATTGCGGCATGCTTGCTGCCTGTATGACGAAACACTGCTTTTATTGACTACAGGACCATTCACAAGAAAATTGCTGGCAAAACGGTAGGAGCCAACTAATTTTTCAAGACGCTTTTGTACATGTCTTTTTTTTTTTTTTTTTCAGCCTCACCTCCCAGAAGGTATTCGAGGCTTTGCATGTGTGTTTCAGTTTAATAGTGTTGACAGAAGAAACAGTTCAAAGCAGGAAATGTTTCCTTCTGTCTGACGTTTGTTTCTCTTCATTCCTTCCTCTCGTATGCCATTTAAGGGATAGTTCATCCAAAAATGAAAGTTCTGTCATCATTTAATCAGCCTCATGCCGTTCCAATCCTGTATGACTGACTTTGTGAAACACAATGATATTTTGAAGAATGGAGAATGAAAAGTCATATAGGTTTGACTTGAGGATGACTTTGGGGTGAACTATTCTTTTAATATTCAGGCTCAAGTACATGCACGTCAGGTAGCACAGAGAGGAAACTAAAGCCGATGTCAAATCTGTTTGCACGGAAGGACATTGTGTATTTACTGTCCACTGGGTGTGAAGGGTCTGAGGGCTGGCTGCGGGACAGAGTTAGCCCAGAGGGGCTGGGTGGGGCAGAACTGGGTTGGTATTGCATGTAGACGGATTGAGCACAAAAGCTCTCTGTCTTTGTCAGTTCTAAGAACAGGCCTCATTTCGAATGTTATGATCTGCATGCAGCAGGCAAGTGCCCAGGACTGCTGAGTGTTTGTGTGTTTGAATTCACTGCCAAGTACTACAGAAGAGGTGCTGTTACTAAGTGCACTTGTTCATAGAGGTATGTGTGTGCATGTTTATGACCTAGTGAATAAATTACTGCAAACTGTCAGCCAAATGGCAAAATTCAAATGCAAAATGGTTTATAATGAAACTAAATGTTACATTTTTTTGATATTTTGTGCTGAAAGGGATGGTTCACCCAAAAATGAAATTCTGTCATTAATTACTTGTTCCAAACCCGTAAGACATTTGTTCATTTTAAGAACAAGCAATGCAACTTACACATTCAAGACCCACGAAAGGTAGTAAGGACATCGTTAAAACAAACCATGTGACATCAGTGATTCAACCATAATGTTATGAAACTGCGAGAATACTTTTTGTGCTTAAAGAAAACCAAAATATAACGACTGTATTGAACGATTTCTTTTCTCTCTTTCATCGTGGTACTCTCGTGAATGCATGTTGACTGACACGGAAGTAGCGCTGAAATGATTAGTCGATGTTATCGACAACGTCCACAATAAAAAACTGTTGACAGATATTTTTGTTGTCGAGTAGTCGTTTGATCTCAAATTAACCTAATGTAAGAGCCTGCAATAATGCGGTTTGCCCAGTGCGGTGCTGTAGTGCAAGACTGTAATTCAGTCCTCCTGAAAGAGACATACAGCGACATACAAATAGTTTATCCAAAAAATATAAAACAGCTTATTACTTAGCTTTATTTAGTTTTTTATCCATATAACTTACAGGCAGGCAGAAAGATGTGTCATTCAGTTTTTTTTTTTTTTTTTATTTAATCTATTTTTTTTATATAGCTAATTAAATGGTGAATAATAGAGTTTCTCTATTATCTCATTTTGTGTGCCAAATATATTTATTTGTATAAGTTAATTGTATAATAATTGTAAATGTATCATATGATCTCCAAAAGCTGAAGTGATTACCTTTATTTATTTGTTAAAATATATATAACTCAGTATTGCTAATTATACTAATTGTAAAAGCTGAATGATTAATCAGTAAAATAATCGATGGTCAGCCAATTAAACTGTGTAATAATCGTTAGATTAATCGTTTATTGAAATAATCGTTTGTCGCAGCCTTACATAGAGAAGAAATCGTTAAATAAAGTTGTTATTTTTGTTTTCTTTGCACACAAAAGGTGTTCTCGTAGCTACATAAAATTACAGTTGAACCACTGATGTCACATGGACTAGTTTAACAATGTCCTAACTAAATTCTGGGTCTTGAACATGTCAGTTTCGTTGCTGTCTATGCAGGGTCAGAAAGATTTCGGATTTCATCAAAAATATCTTAATTTGTGTTCTGAAGAAGAACAAAGGTCTTGCGGGGTTGGAACGACATGGAGATGAGTAAGTAACATTTTTATTTTTGTGTAAACTATCCCTTTAAAAAATGGTAAAGTTCCACATGCATTTGAGTAAAACAGAAAACAGAGTTTTGCAGTTGACTATGATTGTAAAAGTCGGACGTAATGTACGTAATGTACTGGAAGATCCAGAAAAAATTTAAACAAACACTAAACGTTGTGCTGTGGCATTTTTAGCTTGATTCTCTGTGGTTTCTAGAGTGTTCTAGATGTTTTGAGCATGTTCCTGTGCAGTTGGTTAGCGTGTTCCGAGTTGTTATTAGTGCATTGCTATTTGGTTGCTTGGATGTTGTGAGTTTCTAGGTTGTTTCTGCTGTGCAGTGATATTAGGTGAAAATTGTAAGTCCACTTATATGACCACCCTCTTCCTGAGAAGTTGTATGGTTTGAGATATCAAACAGTGCAAGTCTAGTTTAATAACTAAGGGTTTGTTTGGTGATGTTTGGATTGTTTAACTTAATTTAAGAACAGTAAAGGTCGGTGGGAAGTCCAAAATTAGACTGCTAGTTGTATGTGTATGTGTGTGTGGTTTCAGAACATTACTCGGTATCATATAGCAAATAGGAAGTGTGGTCAGTTTGTGCCGTTTCGCTTTGCGCTGTAGAGCCCATGGGTTTTTTTTTTTTAACCAAGGGAGACTTTTAGAATCCAGTAAGTAACCTTATGACTCACAGCGTACAGTAGGTATTTGTACAGTTGTTTGACAATTACCATACAAATTACATGACTTAACTCATCATTAGTTCACAATTATGAACGATGAAACACCGAAAAGTCGGCTGACTGCCATTATGACCAATTGCTACGCTTTCTTTTGGTTAGCCACATTGAGCCACATCAAAGGGTTTCCAGGTCATTCAGGTTGACTCTTACTGGACCCCTGCTGCAGTCCAGAGCTCTTTCCTTGTTTCGTCTTCCTCTTTTTAATATGAGCTTTGAGATGGGGAAGGGGAAACTCGAATTGAGGAATGCACTAAAGAATCCGGACATCCCTCGAACTATAGCCCACCATGCTGTCAATCATCTGCGCAGGCATCAACAGCCAAAACATCTCGGACAGCTAGCTTTTGAGGCACATTGGTTTGTGCAGCAGTGGAGTTGAATGTAGTTACTTTGAACTTGTTCACCCATATGCTGGTATTAGATTTTTGGTGTAATGCCAAACTATAATTATTTATAATGATTCATAATTAAAGACCAGCTATTTCATGACAAACCTTTTTTTTTTGTTCCACCTGGAATGTCAACAAAATGTGGCTTTCTGTTCATTTAATGTTTAAGGGAAATGCATGTGACACTAAAATAATGCAGAAAATTAACTAAGGTATATAGAAAATGTAACACAAAACACCCTGATGTACATTACTGATGGCACAAAAGTGACTTACTTTATATAAAATACATGATGTGTCACACAAGGACTTCTAGGAATGTCATTTTACTCTTTCTCACAGTAAATTATACAGTAAATTCATAGTTTTTTTCTTGCATTTCTTGACAGAATAATGTTACATACAGTGTGATGCTAAACCATTTACAGTTTTTCACCATATATGGTAATGTAACTTACAGTTAACCAATTAACAGGCCTTTACTGTAGAAACTTTTGTTACATTTCAATTCTGCTGCCATGGCAGCCTAAAACTAAAGTTCCAAATGGAACCATATGAGGTTTGTGGAACATATCAAAACAAAGGAAGTAAAAGAGACTAAATGTTCTCCATGTACTGCACGTCCTTTGAGAATATCTAGCAGAGTTTACTGGAAGGGAAGTGTGAGATCAATACCTGCCAGATGCCCATGTGTTCTGTCCTTTCTCTTTTACAGGGGCAACTAGAGGTCACTCTGTCTCAGCCCACTCGCACAGCCAACGGCACACCCTGGTGAGTTTAGGCATTAATGATGTTTAATAGGATGTGTGTGTGTGCGTGTGTGTTTGTATCTGTCCTACATCTCCCTCACAACCTGGACAGATACATTTGTCAGTGCGTACAGTACAAAAAAGTACTGTGGTTTTACAGTGATTGTATCAGAGGGTAAAACCATCTAATTTGGATAAATACCAGCATACAAAATGAGCTTTTTTAGCCTCATTTATACTTATACTTTCATACTTATTTAATATAAAATATTAAGTAAAACATTATTTTTTTTAAATAAGTGTTTTCTGTTTTAATATATTGTAAAATATAATCTACTCCAGTCTTCAGTGTCACATGATTCTTCAGAAATGGACATTTTAATATGCTAATTAGTGTTTAAGAAACATCTCTCATTCGAAAACGGTTGTGTTGCTCATTAATATTCTTGTGGAAACCATTATACATGCTTTTTCAGGATTCTTTGATGAACAGAAAGTTTAAAAGAACAGCTCATTTTGAACTGTATACACTTAGTGTAGCATGTTACACAGCCACTTGTAAGATAATGGTGAATGTGAGCTAGTCAGCTTTGGGTGTGTCACAGCACAAAGAGTTAAGCACACACAGAAAATGTTTTACCCCATTAATCATCAGAAACTCAGTGTAAATGAGCGGTAATTTTATTGTATTATCAAGAATCTGGAGGAAGTGTGTGTGTGTGTGTGTGTGTTTTAGCAGGTTGAGATTTGCACAAAATCCAGCCAGACGGTGACTCAGTCTTTTTTTATCACATGTAGAGGTCGCTCAGTCTCATCACGGATTAGACACACACGTGCTGTCATCCTGAGTGCTTTCTGTCTCACTCAGCTGGCTGGATGTGGAATGTCTTGGCAGTATTCTTAAGTAAACTGTATTATTTTTAGCAGAGGTCAGAAAGACACACTCCATCATACTGTCCTCAATCACCATATCCGAAAGAAAGCATTGTCTCCTATATCTGTCACTCTTGGTCACTCAGCCTTTTTTTTTTTTTAAATCTCTAAAGAACATTTTGCTCCATTTTGGCTGTTTTAGGCTGGTCTTTCTCCTGTTCGCCAGCTGTTCTGCACTGTCAGTCCAT
Organism: Labeo calbasu; assembly: GCA_019740295.1. Classification (NCBI taxonomy): domain Eukaryota; kingdom Metazoa; phylum Chordata; class Actinopteri; order Cypriniformes; family Cyprinidae; genus Labeo; species Labeo calbasu. The sequence goes on along the minus strand of JAHKKF010442141.1, from coordinate 7,082 downwards.
TAATGGGTCATCCTGACAGGTCACAGCTTGGTGCTAATGAGTTTCCCACATTTTAACAGCTGAGCACTTGGACTTTCATGTTTTTTTTTTTTTTTTTTAATTAATATTTTTAAAAAATGTGTATTTTGTTTGGTAATTTTTACATTTAAATTTTCACATGAGTAATTTTTAACCTTTTTTGGACACTTTGTGTAGTGAAATGTGACTGTGCATGTTGAGCACATTTACACACACACACATGTTGTGTTTCCATGTTTTATGGGGACGTTCCATAGGCGTAATGGTTTTCACTACTGTACAAACCGTATTTTCTATTGCCATACACCTACCCTACACCTAAACCTAGCCCTCACAGGAGACTGTGCACACTTTTACTTTCTGAAAAAATAATTTTGCATAATTTATAAGCCTGTTTCCTCATGGGGACCTAAAAAATGTCCTGGTATGTCCCCAAATGTCCCCACAAGGATAGTAATACCAGTAAATTTTGACCTTGTGGGGACATTTGGTCCCCATAAAGTGATAAATACCAGGTACACACACACACACACACACAACTCTGTATAGCTATCTTTGTGGGGACATACATTGACACAATGCAATCTCTAGCTCCTTACCCTAAACCTGCCAGTCATAGGTAAGTGCCTCACCCAAACCCTTACCCTAAACCTAACTTTTACCTAATTATAACCTGATCCCTAAAACCAAGTCTTGACCCTCAAACACCTTTAAAGGGGTCTCAGAAAGTGAGGCCAATATGTCCTCACTTCACAAAATTGTCCTCACTCCAATGATCTAAAACTCAAACTGGCCCTCACAAAGATAGCCATACAAGTGCACACACACACACACACACATACATAAACACATATGCGTTAACTTAAGTTGTCTAAATAATAACTTCTATTATAACTTCTATTGTTTTTATTAAATTATTATAATTACTAATTATAATAATCATAATTGCTAATTGTAATTACTAGAAAGTAACCTAGAATAAAATCAATTACAAACAAATGTATAAATAAATCCAAATGAGGGTATCCCAGAATGTCCCCAGGGGGCATTTTTTTCACATTTACTTTCTTTTAGGAACAATTTTGCCTGCCAATATGGCTAAATACACACATATACACACATGTGGTCAAGTGTGTGCAAGCCTTAGAGCAAGGACATTGCTTTCTTAGTTAATAAATAAACAGCACTGCATTTTAATTAAAGTCAATCATCTATTGACTACAGTTTAACATACCACAAGTGTACTACAGAGAATAGTGTGTTATTAAGATTAAGTGCACTACAAAGAGAAGCATATACTCAAAGTGTAACAAAGGAAAGAAAAAAACATACTGCTTTTTTGTTTGTCATGTTTTAAAGGATTAGTTCACACCAGAATTAATTTTTTTTGATCATTTACTCATCCCTGTGTCATCCAAAATGTTCATGTCTTTCTTTCTTCATAAATGTTTTTGATGAAAATATTCCAGGGTTTTTGTCCATATAGTGGACTTCAATGGGGATCAGTGGGTTGAAGGCCCAGTTTCGATGCAGCTTCAAAGGGCTCTACATGATCCCAGCCAAGGAGTAAGGAAAACGATTGAAAAAAAAAAAAAACCCACAAATTTATGTACATAAGACAAATGCTCGTCTTGCAACAGCTCTGCGTCCACAACTTAATCACGTAGTCACGCTGAAAAGGTCCCACGTGACTTAAGCAGAAGTACCGACCCAGTGTTTACGAAGCGAACGTGCAAAGAATGTCAAGAATGCCTTTACGAAAAATGGTAAAACAGCGATGGACGATTTTGAAGTTGGAGGAGAAAGTGAAATGGAGGTCCACTAGTCCACTATATGGAGAAAAATCTGGAATGTTTTCCTCAAAAACCTTAATTTCTTTTCAACTAAAGAAAGAAATTAACATCTTGGATGACATGGGGGTGAGTAAATTATCAGGCAATTATAATTCAGGAGTGAACTAATCCTTTAATAATGCTATGACATTGGGGAGTTAACATTTAGCCTTTTCCTTACACCACTGCCTAAAAACAGATATTGTTTTCCTGTAATGAACCCGATGATTTATTTAAATCTCGAAAGTGTGTGTGAGTGTATAATGGATAACTGGGTTATATTAGCTTTGATTGTGTTAGCGATTGATTAATCAGGATATTGATGTCTGTTACTGTAAGTCACATGGAATTGGCAGTAAAAGTTACACACAAAAGAAGTCCCCTCAGTTCAGCGGACATTTATGGAGGAACACATAAAATATGTTTCCCTTCTTTTTACCTTTCCTCATTCCCTCCATTTCTTTTATCAGTTTCCTGTCAGTGTAGGCCACACAGATGGTTTGGGTTAGTGCGCTTATGCCACAGAGAGCGTCAGAGAGGGAGGGTTACACACACAGTGCTACTTTGCCTTCATATTAACCGTTCTGTCTGGCAGTATTACCAACCAGAGTTTCCTGTTCCATGACGCTATTCCACTGAAAACATTTAAATTCGCATCTCCAACCACAAGGTGGTTTCATACGGCCCCCTTGCGCGCTTACACTTAAATCTGCAAATCAGTTTTCACAGACTTCTCCGAATTTTAATATTCTTCTTTTTTTATTTGTATTATTCACATACTGCACAACTACACCACATCTAACTGAAATAAAATGATTACAATTTTAGGTTATATTTTTTGCCTTTTATTATGATTAGACAGTTGAGGAGGAGACAGGAAGTCATAGGAGAGGGGGAAAAAACTAGACCTCAGATTGCCCAAAGCACTGTTGTGCTGGCCAAAAAGCCATGAATTCTTGCAAAAAAATAATGTGAATTGATTTCTATTTATTTTTAGCCTCTATACAGTATTGTTTAGAAGTTCATAGTAAGATTTTTTTTTTGATGTTTTTGATCAAAGCCTCTTATGTCCAGGCACAGTTTTGTGCTTGTGATATAAGGAAAGAGAAGGTTTTTTTTGCAGCTGGACTACATAGGTTTCTCAGGGTAGATTTGCTTTCGCTTCCGTAAACAAGCACGATTTGTTTATTTTTTTCTTTCTTCCCCTTATCAAATCAGTGCTCAGGGTGTTTCATTTTACATTTCTAACCAAACAACAACTATATTCACAATAGCACTTTCCCTTCCAAATCGTCCTTCCCGTTCTTCCTTCCTCTCTTTCAATTTCTTGAACCCATCTTAGAATTGACGTCTAAGTCTCTATCCCTCGTCCATGTGTCAGTGAGGTCAACATCCCACTTGACTGACAGGTCGGTTTAATAAATACAAATAAACGGAAATATAAGATAAAGCAGCATAGACAAAATGCTGCTTTACCTTATATTTCCGTTTATTTGTATTTCTCCCTTGCTGTTCCCTCAAGGCTCCCTCAAGGCTCTCATGTCTAGATTTGGAGAAAGGCGCACTCATTTTCCTCTCCTCCTTTTATTATTCCTGTCGTTTAATCCTGTGTGACAAATTGCTTCCTGCTCTGCTCTCCCGACTCTCCAGACTCGGAAGTCGACTCGCAGGCCCCTCTTGGGGGCCGCTGCTGTGGACTCTGGGAAAAGAGTGGGCAGCGGTGGGTAGGGTTGGGATGGGTTTGATTGGACAGCTGTGGAAACCTTGCAGACACACACACACACTTATCTCACAACCCTCACCTCTTTACAGATCCACTGCACCAGTCCAAACCTGCGTTCCAGCTGTGACTATTGAATAAACCTCTACTTTACAGTTTCCAGACTTACACTTCAAACACGCCTCCACATCTAACACATACTCACTCACACGATCACACAACACAAATCTGTCTATAAATTTCGATCTTCAGTCTCATATTGGAAGGAAAGACCTCTAAATGTCTCAGTTGACTTTTTTAAATCTTTTTTATCTTAGCAATAGCCATGTTGTGAATTTAATTTTTACAAACGTTTTGTTAAACATTTCTTGGGAAACTGGAACATTATAGAAACTGAGGGAAATTGCCAGCAGTTAGAAATGGAAGTGGTGTACACTGGAAAAGCCACTGTGGCTCTTTTATCAAATGTAATGATTTAATAATGTTTTAGAGCACGACAAACGTTTGACAGTGCACACTTTAGGGAGCAACAGTGAATGAGCTAATCATTTTGATAGGAAAAATTGAGATGCAGATTTTTTAGTCACTTGGCATGTTGAGACGAAGTCTCATGACTTTACCTAAGAATTTATTTGGTAAGTGTGTTTCCGTTATGGGCATGTCTTCTTACTAAACGAAAACTGTATCTACCATAAGTGAGCATATCCTTTTTCTAGCATTTTGCAAATATTATTCTCATCTTGGAAAGTCTTAAAGGGTTAGTTCACCCAAAAATATGAAAAAAAAATTGTCATTAATTACTCATGATGTTCCAAACCCTTAAGACCTTCGTTCATCTTCGGAGCACAAATTAAGATATTTTTGGTGAAATGCGAGAGCTTTCTGACCCTGCATACACTCTCAAAAATAAAGGTTCTTTATTGGCATATATGGTTCTATGAAAAACCTTGAACATCCATGGAACCTTTCAAATGCAGAAAAGGTTCTTTACATTTTGAGAATGTTCCTCAAAATGGTTATTTTCGGAACTGTTCACTGAAAGGTTCTTTGGGGAAACAAAAATGGTTCTTCTATGGCATCACTGCAAAAACACTTTTGGAACCTTTATTTTTAAAGGGTTAGTTCACTCAAAAATCAAAATTAACCCATAATTTACTCACCCTCCAGGCATCCTAGGTGTATATAACTTCCTTTTTTTAGACTAATCCATCCAATCGGACGACCAGATTAAAGCTAGGTGCAAGCTAGATTAAAGTGATTCTTACGTTTTAGATATGGATGCATTTTATTGGACTTGTTTTGGACTGGTGAGGAGAAACACTTGCCCACGCAATGATAAAGCTTGGAAATGCCAGGATGATTTTTAATATAACTCTGATTGGATTCGTCAGAAAGAAGGAAGTCATATACACCTACGATGTCTGGAGGGTGGTGTTTTCATCGAAAATATCTCAATTTCACACGAAACTTATATGAAACACAAATGAGAACTCCGTAAAGTCTCTTGAGCAATCACAGATCAGTGTTTGAGCAATAAAATATTAATTTGAGCAAACATATCCACAGTCTGTAAACATTCATGATAATTTCATCATGACACACATTAATAGTTTAAAAACCATTGCATCATGATCATCATTTAAAACCATCCTTTCAGTCAGAATGGCAGCGTCTCATTCATTTCATGCTTTTTTCTATAGAGCAAGTATTACTTTCTTCACCCTCATTCAGCTGACAGAATGGCAGAGTCAGAGCGCAAAGCTTTGGCTTGCTGCCATGCTGATGTCACTGTGCGCCACTCTTATCCTATATAAAGGATCAAACAGTCACACCACGCCAAACCCTGTGCTTTATCAGTGCCTTCGCGTGTAGGTGTGGCATTTCAAGTTTAGACACACAATAACTGCACTGACACGTGTGTGTGTGTGTGTGTGTAAGTGTGTTCACTACTGCGCATGTGTATGCACTTACTTTGAAACGAGACGTGACCTGCGTTATGTTGATTGGGAGCTGGTATTGTTAGGTAATCGACGACATAATTGTGTTATGTTATCTGGCTCCTGGGTCCAAGGTGCTCATATTGATCTAGAGTGGCGCTTTCATTCATAAGGGCACCACTGTTTAGACAACCAAAGGTCAACTACTGTAACCCTCACTTCCTGCCTTTCTTATTGCTTTCTTTAGTCACTAACTATATTTTCCCAGAGAAAGGGTAGATAACAAGATTTTGCGTTTATGCCTGTACTTTTAACAATAAACGTTCTTCAGAGCCAATAGAAACCATTTTGTTATCAAGAGCCATTCTTCAGTGGTTCTTATCTTAAGTTGTCTAGCTATCATTTTTTCTGTCTATCCATCTATCCATCCATCCATCCATCTGTCTATCCATCTTTCTATCTATCTATCTTGGCTAAAAATAGTGATTTTCATCGATTGTCATTTTTACGAATCTATATTGATTCTTAAATCTCAAGAATTGATTAATCTAGCCTGTTTCCAGTTAATGAACAGAACATTGTAGCGCATCTCCCATCCAGTAAATCGTAATAAGCTTTGTGCTTTGTTACTTTTGAGGCTGTTTAATTTGAAATGACAGATCGCTGTAGCGCTTCAGTTCAAAAGAACTGATTGTCTCCTTGCTGTAATACCAGTTTCTGCATGAAATAAACATGAATAAACATCCAATGGTATGTTAAAAGAAAGAGTACATCTTACTAAAACATGTATTCTGTCTCATGTAATCGCTCAATCAGTGTTTCATCCACACAAAGACGTAAACAATGTCACGTAACGTCAAATTTACCGTAGAAAAATATATTCGGTGATCATAAACTCGTTAGTCGGCTAGAAAACGGCTAGAAAACTCTAGAGAGGAGCATTTTGCTAAATATGTGCACCATATAAAAAATGTATAATTTTTCTTCAATGTTTAATTTGTTTAAAGAAGAAGTTACCTTCCAGAACAGAAATGTACAGATAGTTTACTCACCCCCTTGTCATCCAAGATGTTTGTGTCTTTCTTTCTTCAGTTGATAAGAAATTGTTGCTTGAGGATTTCTCAGGATTTCTCAAGATTTCTCAGGATTTCTCTCCATATACTGGACTTCAATGGTGCCCCCAAGAATGAACTTCCAAAATGTAGTTTAAATGCAGCTTCAAATGGCTCTAAACAATCCCACCCGAGGAAGAGGGGTCATATCTAGCAAAATGATCGGTCATTTTCAAAACAAATTGACAATTTATTTTATTTTGTAACCTCAAACGCTCGTCTTGTCTAAGTCTGGTGAACTCTGTTTTTTTTTTCGGTTCAATATATTCAATACAGTTAGGGTATGTCGATAAACTCCCATCTCGTTTCTTCCCCAACTTCAAAATCGACCTACATCGCTGCAGAAGTACCGACCCAGTGTTTAGAAAGTGAACATGCAAAGAAGATCAAACGCCCTTTACAAAAAAAACAGCGATGTAGGACAATTTTGACGTTGAATAAGACAACGAGACGGGAGTTTTTC